>OZ020309.1:25741553-25930875 GCA_963971305.1 Arcuatula senhousia | reverse complement strand
TCATACATGTCATATTAATATTAATAACTACACAAGTATTTTATAAGGCTAAAAAAGTATTCTTAAGAGATAAATGTTGTAAAAACATATTGATCACAGGGATATGAGAAACATCTTACATTTGTAAACAAAACAGGTGGAGAAATAAAACCCATCTCTAATCAGTTTATTAATTATCTTTGAGTCTTTATTTTGTTTCTTTATACTGTACAGTGGGGCGCCCCTTTTTATCATCTACCAAAATTGCTGTAAAAACAAAAAATGAAATGATGATCTTTAGCTAAACATATAAAATCTAACATGCATATAAAACTCCTTACATGTCTGTAGCGCTAGTGTCTTTCATACATGTCCTACCTAACCGGTTATTGCTAGTATGTCTGATAGCTGTCTAAATAAAAGCTAGCCTGTCTGGTAGTCTATTTGTTGGTGTTGGTGAATAAATGAATTGTTTTAGATTGAGTTTTAAAAATTCAAGCTATTGTCTGCCATCTGTTTTTGCGTACCTTTTATGATAATTTGAACATATTTTAAAAACATTTTGTGCAATGATAACGGTACTACTAAATGAACCTAAATTTGCATAAAAGACACTTAAAAAAAACAAATTAAGCGATATGTGCTTATATTTTTCTACATACAGGTGTATGTATATTAAGAAGTTACTTAAAATTACCATTTCCACTTTCAAGTTCCGTCATCAACACTGCCATTTTTGTTTGTTCTATCTTTAAATGTTGATCCATTTCATGTATCAGTGATTCTAAAAATTGGACATAAAATCTAGATATATTTATTCTCTGAATAAAAATGCTAAGAGTTAATGTATTTTGCTATAGAAATAAGAATAATTGAACCAAGGGAACTATCAAACAACGTTAATCAAGAAAGAAATATCAGTTTGCAGTTTTGGTACACGAAACGTGACTGTTGGTCTGTTTGTGTGTCGTCTGTTTGACCCTAAATCAAGTTAAAAAAAGAACAAAACAAGTTGGTATTTGGGCTAAATATCTATTCGACATAGTTTTGTTTTATGACTTTTATATATGCTCTTACCGAAATCAAATTAACGGACTTTCATGATAAACGATCACCAGTCTTTCAGGTTTTTTTGTTGTGTCTGCTATATTTATATCAACCTTATTTTGATTGTTGTTCATTTTGCCTCAATAAGATTATTATTTCACTATTTCCACAAAAGAATAAAGTGTCATAGAGGTTGAAGGAGAGAAAACTATAGTTATTTTCCTTCTTAAACGTCAAATTGATAGGAGCCCTTAAAATGGTCATTCATGTGCCATTTTAATTTTGTTCTAAAATCCCCAGAATATCATTTCTTGGATCATTCTTAGAGTTTCTTGATTCTTAGGGCACTGAATTAAAATTCTTTTGAACAATACTGTGAGTTTTCTTTAAAGGAAGCACAATATTTTAAGTGCACATCGGATCACTAAAAAGTACTTACCAAGCGATGCAGGGTCTGTCTGTACCCCAATGTCTCTTGTTTTTTCCCCACAATCAAACATTTTAAAATTCATCTCTATGTTACTGGATCGGGGTCTTTTTGTCTGTTTACCATTTGCTAAAATACAAATGACAACAAAGTTCCAGACAATAATTTTGCTACGCCTGACGCACGTTTCGTCTATTCAAGACTCATCAGAGGCGCTCGACCAAAAATATTGAAAATGCCAAACACTATATGATTATGAAGAGCATATAACAGCAAAACCCAAAATACCAAACTGGGGAACTAAATTATTACTAAGATGATCAACCTATGTCTGGGGTAGGAAGAACCTTAGGGTTTAGACAATTTTGAAATTTAAACGAATAATTTAAAGCTTTGATTCGTTCTCCAACACAAATGTGTTGGTGCCGGAGCGGGCTAACCTCGGAAAATTAAAACTCCACCAGCAGTGCTAACCTTCACGGGTGTTCGAAATACAAATGACAACAAAGTTCTAGACAATAATTTTGCTACGCATGACGCGCGTTTCGTCTATTCAAGACTCATCAGATGTGTTCTACCAAAAATATTGAAAATGCCAAACACTATATGATTATGAAGAGCATATAACTGCAAAACCAAAAATACTGAAATGGGGAACCAAATTATTACTAAGATGATCAACCTATGTCTGGGGACAAACGATAATATGATAGGACAAACTTTAAGATCAAACTTAAGAAAATAAATAGCCTTGGGAAAGACAGAGGAAATAGTCATACTTATAGTCAGTATAGTCAATAATCAATGAAAAACTGGCCATATGAACATTTTTAGTACAAAAAGGTTGTTAACGTATGTTTCTGAAAACAACAATTACAATTTTTTTATTATAGCTTTTATAAAACAATTTGATATATTTGCATACATAATTTCTGAATAAAGTTAACAACAAAACTATTGGGATATATACATAGTACATGTAATTAATTTCATTTATCCAAAAAGAAAAGACAAAACTAGGAGACATATCACAAAAATTGAAGAAAACCATGGTCCTGGCCCAGGAATGGATTTTCATAAGAAATGGTTGAAAAAAAACAGGTTTAATGGCTCCATACCTCCTTCCTTTGTTGTGACCTTAGATTCCATTAATACAATACACAACACGCTTGTGAGTCAAAAATACGATAACAATGTAAAGTTAGGACTTACTTTCAATTATTTTTCTTTTCCCGTTCGGGAAACAAAATTCCGCATCAACATCATCACCATCATAATCCCGACTTTTTTCCGACGACTTGGACCCAAAAGATGCTAAAATTGACCTCCGTTCACTCCATGCACTGTTGCTTCTCAGCTTTTCCCGCCCAGGATCAAACACGTCATCCTCTAGAGAACTCCCTTGCCGATGTAAATTAGCTTCGCTCCTTGGCGCTTCTTGTTTTCGTTGAAAGGAAAACAGAGAAGTCTGGCTGTCCAATGATGGTCGTTCCCCGTTTGAGGCAGTACTTCCCAAGCTAGATATTCCAGAACTTGATTTGCGGGGAAAATTTGATGACATATCTGAGGAAGTACTGCCAAGACTAGAAACCCCAGAACTGGACTGGCGGTTATGTTGTCTCATCTCAACGTCGTCTGCTAAAGACAAACTTGGGATTTTGAACTCTTCTATGTCTTCGAAAGGACTACCCTCACTCTCCAAAGCACTGTCATTACTACTGGTTTCCTGATCTGTCGAGATATCAGAGTCAGAAGAACTGTCATCTTGTATAGATTTTGCGCCATATTTCTAAAAATAAACGAAAGATAAATGTAAGTCGAGTATATGGACGTTTACAGAATACAGTTGTGATAATAAAAAAAGCATACATTTGATAAAGGAGCTTTAAAGCATCGAAGTTGAAATGACTAAACTATATGTAGAACTACAAAAAAAAAAAAAAAAAGATTAAGTCTGATTCAGGTAATATCCGCGCATGTTACTCCTTGTTTATTTTTGAATTGCTATCTGTATTCACTTGGGTTGCCTCTACTACCTTACAATTGGAAATCCACCATCTTGATTGTTTGTTTACATTAAAAAATGAAATGAGGGGAAATAGTGGTATATTGCATTCAACATAGGGGAAAAGTCAGAGGTGTTCTAAATTTCTTAGTAACCAAGGTGGTCGATTTCCCATAATGATTGTAATCCCCCATAGACAAACTATTTTCAGCCCGTGTTAATGTAATATATGGTGTCGAGTCAAAATATTTCTGCCAAAAAAAAATGACAAAAAATGACAAAAAATATCTAAAGAATGTATGGAATGATGGGCAACTCATGTGACTACGGTAAGCAGTTTAAAAAAACAGAAATCGTGCACGGAAATAACCTGACTCAGACAATAGAGAATTATTTAAAAGTGTTTTTTTGTATATATATATATACCAATATTTAATGTGATTTTATCTATAGGTCTACTGACCGTTGGACCTATTTCAAGCAATTTTTTCCATTTTAAAAAGTTGAATTGGAAAGCTTTGTTATGTCACAATAAAAAAGATGTGTGTATCCTGTCAAGATTAGAGCCACAGTTAGTAAGCGCCAAAAAAAATGCTGTGTAATTCACCTTTTCTACGCCTTCTATGAGTTTTTTTTTTTATAATTTATTATACAGTTGGTTAATTTATGCTTAGTTACCTAAAATGGTAATGACAGATTTATGTATTGTAATGCAGCAAAAATGTTTGCCATAATCTTAAATTCACTAGAGTAATATTCATTTGATAGCCTTTCTGTAACAATATACCGGGTGTACTCGAAAAAGAGTATTTGACGCTTACTGAATAAAACGATTTTGCACTCTCAAGTTTTTCGTTCTCATGATTTCGCTTGAGAAAATAAAGATGGTGCTTTTCAATTTTCGAGAACTCTGCATGATCACTGCGTATAACGTATGGTCGAAGCATTTTCTGAAGGTTTTCATATATTGCCAGGCCTCTTTCTATAAGCTCATATTTTTCATCATCTGGTTGCTCGTCCTCACCAGAAAACGAAGCTAAAAGAAACAACAACAAAAGACATTCATGACATTTAAGGCTTATTCATTTATATGATGCTTCGAAGGTACATTTAAAAATAATGTACAAATACAATTTAGAATGTAACCACAATTATACGTCAACAAAGATTCTAAAGGACTTAATAATCAGAAATAAATATAAAAGAATCATTTTTTTGTCATAATAATGATATTATTAAACTGAATTCATAAATTTATAAAAAAAAACCAAATAATTATGTATACATGAATGTAAAAAAAATCACAAGCCAGTAGCGGATACAGAAATTTCGAAACGGGTGGGGCATTTTGGTCATGCTTCAATGATTTCTTCTATATTCAACCATGTTTTCCGGCAAAAGGGTGGTTACGCTCCTACAAGCAACTTGCAACAAAAATTAAAGTTAATAACGTTTAATGCAAATGTTGGATTCAGCTATTCAAATTTAAATCCCCAACCTTGTTATACATATTTTTTTTATTCGAAAAGGAGAAGCGTCTGTTCAATAACAAATGCCTACATGTTTGTGTGTCAGAAATAGGACATCGCTTTGAACAATACGGTTAATAACTCGGTGCCAAAAACGATTTGAGTAAAGATGCTGGTGATATCAAATATCTTAAAGAAAAGGCAAAACTCTCTAACAAATACCTCTTTTCCGATCCAATATGATTTTGCGTACTAAAGAACCCATGGCATGTTGCATGAGAATTTCTTTCAGACTTGGCGACTTATAAATAGATTTTACAATGCACAAACATTCTTCGTATCCTTTTTCTGCATCTTGGAACCTTGATAACATAGCCAGAACGTCTGATCTATTCTTCAAGGCTTTTACGTAGGTGGGCGTATTTTCCATTTTTAACGCTAGGCCTATAGTTATACAGTTGTTGTATGATTCCAAAGCTTGCTCCATGTTCCGATTAAACTGTGTTTTATCTTTCATCCTGAAGAATTCTATTCCAGTTCTGAAATGACAGGCACCAATGTTTCCAAGAAAAGTAGCAATTCTCTCATTTTGCTTATTTTGCTTTTTCAAAACATGTAAAGCCTTTTCATGCAATTTTAAAGCTTCTTTTGAATTATGATTTTGGTACTGTATACTACCTAAGCAGTTGTAGATATCAGCAAGATATATTTTACATTGTTTTTCATGCCTTAAGCCGGGCGACGTGAAAATTGTTTCGGCCTCTTTAAAACTTTTTTCAACTTCCATGTCAGCTGTTTCCATTTTCCATCTACCTTCACAATACTTAACCCTTCCCATAGCAAATCTAATGTTTGTTCTATGATTGGCGTCCTCCAATGTAGCTTCTAACAACTGAAGCTCATTGAAAATGTCGGTACAGTGATTTCCCATATTATCTGTAAATCTATCGTTTCGAATTTCAGTTTCCATACGCTCAATTTCCCAAAAGATATAACCCTGTGTTCCAAATTCATAGGTGTTTCGAACTGCTTCTAGATATTGAAGATGGTAATCAGGCTTCATCACCATTTGGAATACGTTGTTACGTGTCCGCAAGTCTTCATATGAAACATTGTGAGAAAAGGGGGTCATTGACTGTTCATTCAATTGTTTCATGAGCTCAGCATACAACGAAATATTATGACTGTACTGCTCGTACTTTTCTCGTGCTGTTAAAACATTTGAATCGTATTCTGTTCCAATATGTTGCACAAGATTATCTATGAAATAGAAGAAGTTATAGTTTGCCTTTGCCATGCAGGAAGAAAATTTGTTCCCCTTTCTTGTTTCTCGTAAATATTCTGAAATCAATGGATGAAACGAATATATTGCATTCTCCGCTTGAAGGAATTCCATTTCTGTATGATTTTGGTTTGATCTTGCTGCTTCTTCATTATCTACCTCCAGGAGATGAAGACGTTTATATAGAAGAAATCTCAACTTCAATGTGAGGAGGCGAGTTAAATAAGCTCCAGATGCTGTTGAGGGGTCTCGATTCACTGATTCATCCTCATTTAAAAGTTTGTCTGCATATTCCAAGCTGAACTTTGAAGTACCTAACAAGGAACACATACACAAAATCTGCTGGTTTTCTTCTTCCAAGCCTTGGAAAGGTTGGTTTATACATCCAGATATACCACAAACCGAAGATAAAATGGGAGAAAGCCGCTCTTCTATCAGGCACAAGTCATTGTTATCTAATGCCAATTTGTTTATAACATCGGTAAGGACTCGAATCGCAAGAGGACAAGATCCAGTCTTATGAATTATCATGTTTACATATTTTTCTTCCAACATCTAAGATAAAAAAATAAATATATTTTGATAAAAACGTATCATTTTACTGTGTACTAGTAACTCACTATGTCTTGAAAAATGTTGGTATTTTAATTTTTTTATAAGCACATCATTATGCCGTCTTTAAACCTTAACAAATAGTTGTACATGTACCCATTTTCCACTATTCATATGCATGACTTTTTTGTAAGAGAATTGTTCCTTTGTTAAATTTTGAAGGACTTAAATCAGTAAACGTAACATTTAAAATGAAAGCATAATTTCGCACATCGGAGCTTTATGTATACAAAGCCGTTTTACCTGTTTGGTGCACAATCTAACAAGATGTTTTGCATCAGTTCTTGTTAATTTTTTGGCCTCGATTGTGGACATGTACTTTGCTAGTTCTGAACCTGGAACTCCCAAGAAATCTTCTCTGCATGTGACAATAATACGAATCTAACAATACAAAAACAAAATTAGGAGGGGTAGTGCGTTTACGGATGTTTTTTCAAATCAATTTATATGTCTCAAGAAATTTAAAGAAAACTTGTCATGGCCCGACCACGTATGTGGATCGGACATGTAGTTTTACCCTTGTCCGTCCGTTCGTGCGTACGTAAGTGCGTCTGTAACACTTTGGTTAAGTTCTTGGTTAAGGTCCATAAATCGGATACTAGATGTTGGGGGTCAATATTTCACCACCAGATAGGTCTTGGGTAGGGCTACACAACCCATTAGAAATTAGGTCACTGTGATCTATATTTTATGCATGAATGACTTCGGTTTAGTTCTTGGTTAAGGTCCATAACTTGGATACTAGATGTTGGGGGTCAATAAGAAGCAAATGTGTACCAAAGGGGTAATCAGTATCATAAAACCGTGAAGACAAAGACAAAACCGGCAGACAAAAAATCATCACAACAAAACAAACCACATAACAACATAAAACACACACACATAACAACAAAACCGCATTCAGCAACGCGAACTCAAGTCGAAACGAGAGTGAACTCAGGTGCTCCGGAAGAGTAAGCAGTTCCTGCTTGCTATAGCACACCCGTCACGCTGCCAAAGATCGATTAAGTGTTGGTCAAATCCGGAAAGGATGACATTACAAAACTCTATGTCAAACCAACATCTGTGCTCATCTGAGAGATAGAAATCCCGTATTTGCATACAAGCACATGATGTCGTCCGTAAAATTTCTTGAGTGATGACAACAATCTGGGAGCAACGTACCCCTGTGTTAACAATTTGCTTGTCAGCCGTGTAGTTCTATCAAGGAAATCGTTGTACTCCCCACATGCTCTGGAATAACGAATCAATTGTGATACGTAAACTCCATATGCTGGAGCGGACGGAATGTTGCTACACAGAAAGGGAAAGTTAACTATTGGAAAGTTGAAGTCATCACGTTTGTCATAGAGCTTTGTACAAAGCCTTCCTTGTGTGTCATTTTCGAGAAATAGATCCAAATATGAAGCAGACCTCCTAGAATCTGTAGTGTCCTTTACCTCAAGTTCCTTCGGATATATGAGATGTAAATAGTCACCAAATCGAGGATTGTTTAGTGAAAGGACATCATCAATATAACGAAATGTGAGATTGAAGGATAAAGCAAGTTTGCGGTCCTTTTTGTCTAGAAGTGATTGTAAGAAGTCTGCTTCATATGAATGAAGAAACAAATCGGCAAGCAATGGTGCACAATTTGTGCCCATTGGGATACCTATTGTTTGCTGAAAAACACGTCCACCAAACTGTACAAATATGTTGTCGAATAGGAAGTTGAGCATTTCTATTATTTGATCTTCTGTAAATTTGTTTTTCTTGCTAGACTCTTGGATGACAAAGTAAGTCTTTTTATAACCGACTACCAAATACTTGTACCTGCGTTTTCCGTTCTTTTTGATAAAGCTACGTTTAATCAGCTGTGCCAAACGAGATTTTAATTGTGAATGTGGAATTGAAGTATATAATGTAGAGAAATCGAACGTTTTAATGCTATTACATGATGAAAATGACTTAGAATGGAGATTTTCCATCAGTTCTTTAGAATTTTTGAGAATCCACATTTGATTGACGCCATTTCTAGAGTAACAACAATCGAAACACTTTTGAAGGCTTGATTTTATTGCCGTCAATATTGATGTTAACAAAACTGAAAGAGGCTTAGTTGTACATTTGGATGACCCAGCAATAAATCGTTGCTTGTATGGAGTTTTATGTAACTTTGGAATCCAATACAAGGATGGAACGTCATCGTTCTTTTTGTCAACAGAAATGCCAAAGGAAGAAATTACAGAATTATGGTTGTTGATTATTTCCTCCTTTGACAGTGTTGTTGCTGTATATGTGGTGCTTTTGCTAGTACAACCAACCCCTAATTCAGCTGTTAAACAATCAATATAGTGTCTTTTGCATACGAAAATGATGTTGTTGTCAATGATATTTCACTACTAGATGTGTCTTAGGTAAGATGACACCACCCACTAGAAATTAGGTCACTGTGACCTATATTTTACGCACGAATGACTTTGGTTAAGTTCTTGGTTAAGGTCAATATCTCAGATAAGACATTTTGATGGTCAATGGTATTTCACCTCTAGATGTATCTTGGGTAACATGACACCACCAAATAAAAATAAGGTCACTGTGATCTATATTTTATGCATGAACGACTTCGGTTACGTTCTTGGCTAAGGTCCATGACTTGGATACTAGATGTTGGGGGTCAATGATATTTCACCACTAGATGTGTCTTGGGTAAGGTGACACCATCCACTAGAAATGAGGTCACTGTGACCTATATTTTACGCATGAATGACTTTGGTTAAATTCTTGGTTAAGGCCCATATCTTGAATACTACATGTTAGGGGTCAAAAATATTTCACTACTCGATGAGTCTTGGTAACATGGCATCACCCACCAGAAATAAGGTCACAGCGACCTATATTTTACACATGAACACGTTTGATCACTTTCTTGGTAAAGGTCCATATCCCAGGTAATACACATTTAGGGTCAATGGTATTTCAAGAACGGGAGGGCCATCCTGTTGCTCATAGACACATTTTCTTGTTGCATACTACATTTGTGTATTAAAATTCAGAATATGGACACAAGTGCAAATATATATTTAGAACAGATAGAAAAATCTGTTAAAAAAGATTTTTCTCAGGAAATTTAAAGAACACTCGTTACATACTATAAAGATTAAATAAATGAAACACGAGCACAAATATATATTTACACATGTACAGATGGGCAAACCTGTACTGCAATTCTTTAAATAAGATGATGGTTTGAAACTAAGTTATTGATTTATTAAATTATTTCTAAATTTCTTACTTGTAAGACACAATAGGTGTAAAGCAATAAAAATGTATCTTAAAGTAAAGATTAATGTCTGGAAACTTTGTTTTTGTGCTTTCTAACTACAAATAAAGATAGAATAGAAGTCAGTGACTTATATGACCATTAATGCAGTAAAATATTTACCTTGGAATCTGCATTCAAAGAGCAAAGAATATTCTGAAAAAAGGCCATCATCTTTAATTTTTCTTCTATGTCTTGTATATCATCGATGTTATCAAATAGAAAAATCGCTGAAACATAGAGGCCGAAAATTACAACAACCTATCTTATGATACATGTACGAGTTGGCCATAATATCGAGTCGAATAACCATATTTGTCTTTTTTTGAGTGTCAGTTTATGGTCTTTAAAAAACGGTATTCCATCGTTTGATATTTTTATTCTTAAAGGCGACTTCAAATCCCCAAAAATCTTTTATGTAATTAAGATCCCACTAGCTATCTTGTTTAATCATAGAAAATATAGTGTAAAAATCGCTAATTCATTCAGTAAATACACATATATTAAAGAATCAATGCCGTTCTCATAGTACATGTATAAATCACATTGTTAATAGTATGACTGTGCTGTTTGATTATCTGATTATCTTTTTATTCTTATTTCTTTTTTTTTTCCTTTTAAAGTTCGTTACGATAATGCTTCCAAATTTAATGGTGTTGCATCTTAGAACAATGATAACATACTTTGTATGTCCTTTTTCATCTTCAATTCATCCAGAAATTTCTGTTGTAAAGCTTCCTCTTCAATGCGTGTTTCGTCGATGTTTTCTTTGTCGTCATCGTTGGTCGTTGTTTTGGTATGACCATATGTTGACCCTAGTATATCGTTTTTGTTTATACTTTGGAGCGATTTGCGCAAAAGATGTCTGAATGACCTTTGCTCTCTAAAATGAAAATACTTTTACATAAAATTATTAAATCCTGTAAGCATAATAAGGATTTTCAAAATTTTGTACATGTAAGTGGTTCAAGGAAAATAAATTTTGTTTCTAATGCAAGCTTGCAAAATATTGTTTCAAAACTTACTTAACTTGATAATTTCCCATAATAAGCTGACCTTAGGAGGGGTCCATAGAGAATAAATTGTTGATTGAAATGTTGACTTAAATTAAGTTTCTCGCTTAAAGTTGTTAAACCAACTTAATACCCATTACAGTGGTATGGGAAATAGCCGTATGTGGTTTTTCGACAATTCTTGAAAAACCCTCAAACACTTATGACAATGTTTTAAAGCCATTGAAACAATCATAGTTGTCGAGAGGGAGAATATGTTTGTAAATAGCCAGATTTCAAAAGGGGAAAAGGTGAAGTGAATGTCGAATGGCAGGGGCGGATCCAGACATTTTCGAAAGGGGGGTTCCACATACTGGGTTCTGTGGGCCAAAATGGGGGGGGGGTTCCAGAACAATTTTGCTGAAAATCTACACAAAAATTGAAAAATTTTGGAGGAAAGGGGGGTTCCGACCCCCCCCCCCCCCCTCTGGATCCGTCACTGAATGGCGAGGGCGGGTAGAAAACGTTTTGTAATGACTATATGTAGTTATCTCAGCAACTATTAACTACATTATTATTGGATCAAACCCATGACCATTGGATTTTTAAGGTGGGGCTATGGATATTTTGAAAAAAAATAATTATAATTTTTTCAACCCGACACCTACTCCTGCCTATTGTACAAAGTACTGTCCTGCTGTTTAATTTCCCGATTTTGGGAATCCTATCTTTTAATTTCAACATAGCCCCGACCCCTTAAAATCAAATGTTCGCTCCCTATGACATAATAGGTTTGCTTTCCCTGTTAACAAATGTGTTGAAAAATAGAAATGTTTCTGGTTATCGTTATTTTAAAAACAAAATAAGGATTTTCGAAATTTTTTTACTAATATAGTCTTCGTAGGTGCTATATGTATGGCGATGAACAGAAACACTGCCAGGACGATCAAATGTTCTATTTGAAACGTTGAGGAAACAAACAAAAAGGTAACCATCGACCTTGCTTAAGTAGACTGACAAACGAGGAATCTGATTACATGCAGTTGTACAGGTATTAATTAGGGACTTAAACTCTAACTGGCTATAAATGGCCATCTAACTAAGCGTCTTAGACCCTTCAACCACACAGGCCATTTGAAAAAACATCGTGTTTTAATAAATTGTTGATCTAACAATAATATTCGTTGATTCATTGTTACCTCAGCTCTATCTTTATTGTTTTCCAATTTTCTCCTCGCAGGTCATAGCATACAGTTCTGGTCAAAGATGTCTTTCCCATCCCTCCCATACCATGAACAAGAATTCCTGAGAAAGTAAATATTCATGAACAAGAATCCCTGAGAAAGTAAATATTCATGAACAAGAATTCCTGAGAAAGTAAATATTAATGAACAAGAATTCCTGAGAAAGTAAATATTAATGAACAGGAATTCCTGAGAAAGTACATATTAATGAACAAGAATCCCTGAGAAAGTAAATATTAATGAACAGGAATTCCTGAGAAAGTAAATATTAATGAACAAGAATCCCTGAGAAAGTAAATATTTATGAACAGGAATTCCTGAGAAAGTAAATATTAATGAACAGGAATTCCTGAGAAAGTAAATATTCATAAACAAGAATTCCTGGAAAAAGTAAATAACATTTTATAAATACAGTGTATACATAATGTAGATGTTGTCTACAAACCAATACTCTCGTGTGCTCCTATAACACAATTCGACGTTCTTGTGTCATCGTGGGCGCTTCATTGAGAAAAAAATTAAGTCCAAAGTGAAATGTGAAAATGTTATAAGACATATTATTGTTTTAATAGATACCTTTTATTCATATAGTGTGCATATGTCTTGAGAAAAGATAAATACATGCCATATCTTCCATATTTTTTAATTTGTGGATATTCTTGAAATTTTGTGAAATTTTTATCTGTTTATTACTGTAAATAACTGTACATGTGTACTTACCCTTTTTGGTACCGGTTACAATTTCATGTGTCATTTGTTTAATTTCTTCCTCTCTTCCAACAAAGTATTTGTCCTTAAATATTCCTTTCTGAATTCCTAGGAGACGAACCCTCTGGAGCCCTTTTCTCATTCCTTTTAACTTTTCGTCCACCTTGACCCCACCAAGTTCGGTGTGGTAATTCAAATAGCCAGTGACATTGATAAGAAATTCAAGCAAATCACTTGAGTCGCTAAAATTATTTTCCAAGGCCTCGAAATAAGATGATGTATCAACAATAGAGTTCATATGGGCACCAAGTTTGCTCCTCGACAACATTTTGACTTCGCTAAACATTTTATCGTCTCCGTCCCAATATTCTGAGAAGTAGTGCTTCAATTTGTCCATAACGTCAGTATCGTTTGGTTTTTCCTCTGATATCATGGACACAATTTCTTCAAGTCTTAGAGTCATTCTGGTTTTTGCGTGATGACTTCCTTTTTAATTATGTTACAGGACTTGCTGACCATGAATCTGGTATATCAAATACATCGTCTCGTGTTTCACTGATTAATCCATTCATGGGTACGCTCTTGTGCTGAAGTGAAAAAAAAGGTTTCAGAATGAGATATTTATGGACATTACATGCCGATATGGGGTGATTGCATTTGAAGTCGGAATAGTGATTTGAAAGGCTGAATTTTCCGGTCACTTTGACACAATTTATGCCATACTTTATAGCTAGATAGCCATTAAAATCATCGCCAAACATACAATATAGGCGATGGGTTGAATAGGAGTTAGCAAAGAACAATGACAAAAAAAGTTACTAGTTACTAAAAATCTTCCGCATTTTTATTGCAGATAAATCTTTTGCATGCATTGTCCGTGATCACTTTGTTAACCTTGATTATAGATTAGAGATGTGGAATACGTGTACGCGACATAACCAACATAATGAGTTAGTTAGTTAGTTAGTTAGTTATTGCTTTACTCCCAAGCAGCACGATTTCGGCTATATCCGAGTGATGAACATGAAAGTGGTGATACAATGAACATGAAATGATGATGAATTGGAGGAAATAGGGACACAAGGCCAATCGGGTAGGAGATTTTGACTGCCACTGGAATAAGGAGTGATGGGTAGGAACGGGAAATTTAGCCTCCTGCATGGGGATCCTACGGGTCCTACTCTTACCGAGACCTGCAGCAGGGTTCTTTAACGTACGAGGAACGTGACATTTTTCCCAACACGGTGCACCACTATGGTTTGCGGTCAGGTTTTCCGCATTATCGCCTGACGACCCCGCATCTCTCGATGTCAGGGCTGCCCCATTTAACCACCTGGGGCACACATCCCAGTCGCTTTGCGGGCAAAGCGGCCTGACCCGATGTCAGGTTTCTGAGCGCTCTTTAGAGGACTTTTACCGACAAGCTTAGCGCTGCTGCGGGCATATTCGCCACCCAGGTCCCATAATGAAACGGCAATTTAAAAATCTCAATGGAAAACAGCAAGCAGTTTTCAACATGACCGGAGGTCGCTGCTAGTCGTCTAGCATTTTCCCAAGACTCGAAATGCAATACACAGTCTGTAATCCTTGGTTTAGGCATGATAAGCTCACTTTGATTGAATATACCCCTTGCTTAATTGATGAGTTGGTTTAAACCTATGACCAGTCTCTATCCTGACCCACAGCTTTTCGGTTTTATTTTGTTTCTCAAAATATTTCGATAATGTTCTGGTTAGCATTATTTGATTAACTGGTGAACGAATGGTAATGCTGGCGTTCCACTGTCCCGATTTTGACATACGATGGACACACGAATGTGAAAATTTCATCTTCTTGCGAAGTTAGTCCCGAACTTGCTAAAAATCTAAATCAAAACCAAAGGGTTTACGATAAGAACCGATGGTTAAACGATTAGAAAATGAGCACATACGAATAGCTACGAACCGATTATGAAGTTGTTACGATGTAATCATGTTGTAATTAACATGTAAAAAAACATATAGGATTTCAGCAGACTTGAAGAAAAAAGAATTATTTACTAAGATGACATTAAAATGAGCAAGTACTTGATGTATTTTGGTACCATTTACGCTCTCCTATTTCTATTGTCAAGTGAGACTTAAAACAATCTAAAGCAGCTACTATCTTTCAAATTCTTAATTCGTTTCTCATGAATCTTTTAAAATGTTTCAGAATCGTATCAATACCGATGGCTGATTATGTTTCTTTTTAATTGGTCTTAATTTAAAAATTTGTAAATTTTATGACTGCAAATTAAAGCTAACAAGCTGTTAACAATAATAAAATGTCTTTGTTTTATCATTATGTATACATAAATGGTCCCAAAAGTTCACAAAGTACAAAAGCGTACCTTTAAGAAATGGGTTGCACTGTGCTTACCTATTGTAAATGTAAAATTGTTTTACACTTCATATATTTCACTAATTTATCTGTCACTGAAATGTTGGAAAGTCCATTTCTGTGAAAATTAAGGACGTTTAATAAAGATCAATAGAACGCATTGTAAATGTATGGCTTGCGTAAAATTTATTCGAGTATTTTAAAAGAAAACATTGGATATTTGATTTCAAATCATACTCTCTGACAGCTAAGGTCAAAGTGTTCTAAGTGTAATTCAAGAGAAAAAGCGCATTTATATGTTTAACGTTTTTAAAGTCTTCGAATAAATTTCGTGATAATGAGTCTTTGTACCAAAGGGTTAAAATGTTTATGGGCTAAGCGACCTGACTCGATGTCAGGTTTCTTAGCGCTCTTTAGTACGTGGACTTTTACCGACAAGCTTAGATCTGCTGCATGCCTTGTATTTTCCACCTAAAACCCGCACGGGCTATACACGTAGGCTTACTTCATGTAAAAAATCGACAACATGAAACAATGTTTAGAATTTTTACAATGTGATATTGTGTAAGGGGCCGATCATTTAACGAATTAAAGGCGGGGATTTTTTTTCTGGTTTACAAAAAAAAATATTTCCTTCAGGCTTCACAGAATAAATTTCCCCACATCTGCTGTCAAAATTTTTTTCATCGAAATCATTTAATTCATTTTATTTTTTGAAAAAAACAAGACCCTCCTTTTTCAAGTGAAATGGTCGGTTCCTAAGTATGGACAAGTATAATATACATGATATAGATAAAGATCTGTTATTTACTGAACTTCAAAGGGTTTAAAAAACCATTGAAATACTAGTAGTAAAATCTATAAAATTTTAATATGAAATTTAACACTTTTGTCGATAGATTAATAGCTGTATTGACGCAATTAAACAAATTATTATATTTCCATATATCATAATTTCTTAAATTTCAAAATTATTTAATATGTATAATTAATTAGTAGAAATAGTAATCTAACTGTATAAATGCATGTTGAAACCACAACGTAAACAAAGAGAACAAAGTAAATATTTTGATAATAAATTATTCAGGTCAACATAATATTATACAAAATGCACATCGTTGTACCTAATGTTACTCAAGCGTTACTTCGTATAGGTTTGAAATAAAACAGCAAAAAGAATGTAAACAAACTTACATAATATGCATTTTGAATGCATTATAGTGCTGGTCCAAATATAACAGTAACGAGTCTTGTGCAAGTCAAAACACGGGATTTAAAATAAATTTACATAAGATTACCTGAGGATAGGCAAGCAGGAAGTAATTTGGAAGTTAATATTAAAATTGATTGGAGCAGTTATTTCCTATACGTGTAATATGAGGGGCGGGACAGGGGGGGCGGGAACCCGGGATATAGGGGGGCGGGAACCGGGAGCCAGGGGGACGGGAACCGGGAGCTAGGGGGGCGGGAACCGGGAGTCAATCGGGCGGGATATTTTTTTTTGTGTTCCAGAAACTGCACGAAAAGCATGCAAATCGATGTAAGATCATGTAAATAATTTATCTGAACGTGATCATTGATCAATATTGATAAGAAAAACGATAAAAAACGGCGATACAACGATCTTCATCTGTCGTTGAAGAAGACTTGGTTTGCATATGATATAGCATTGGAACTACGCTCCTGGTCATTATAGATGATAAAACCTTATATATAGCAGTGCCGATAGAGACCATAAGATTTAACACAGTCGTTTGATATGAAACTTTATGAAGAAGATGCTGGGTCGGTATTTCGTTATCTTGAGACCTCTCTGCAACGTCTCTGCAAAATGCATTTGTGAAGAACTCTCTTCTGAGTAATACAGCCTGGTAGAAGAGAATGCTTATACTCTAGATGAGGACATATTAAATAGAATGAAGTCTAGCGAAGATCAAATGACAATGGCCGAGCAAATAGAAGAACTGGAAGATGAAATCAACATTGCAGCAATTGGGCTTAAACCAGAAACCAGAAGTGGCAGAAGGCGTTCAGTTCCAAACAGATTTCGGGATTTTTATTACTTTTAAAATGTCTGGATGTTGATCTTGATTGTTCTATAAATATTAGCCTGAAAAGTTCTGACAGTTTTCTCAGAATCGTAGCCTAAAACATTTGTACGCTGTCTCAGGTTGTAGTCCCATTCAGTGGGATTCGGTCATAGTCAGTAGGAAATCTACTTTGTTTTTTCATAACCATATGGAACCAAATCAATGGTAAAATTTTAGTAACACTTTTCTCAGAAATTATCATTTGGTAGGCTAACTCCAGTAGGGGTTCCATAAGTTGTGAGCAATTTTCAGGTTTGTTGAACATCTACTGTCTGCTTAGTTCTGTTAAACGAGTTAGCTGTTTCCAACAGGTGGGACCCTAAAACTTGTTCTTATTAAAAACGAAAGAATATGGAATTGTTTTGTTTAGGTTTTTGTCTCGGTTGTGTTTAGTGGAGTTATATATTCACATGTCCTTTGCCTTGTAGATCCTTTTGTGACCATGTCTCTGGAACCTGATTTTTTATCAAGGAGGGGGTCTTTCGACTATTTAGGATTTGGCTTGAATCATATGAATTTTCAATCCAGAGCCAATTGAAAAACAGCGAGCAGCGACCGTTGGTCACATTGAAGGCGGCTGGCTGTTTTACGTTGCGGATTTTTTAAATGTATGGTCGTGTACACTTATCCACATCTCATTATCTTGTAATACATAAGTTTTCCTAGACAGGACCAGACTGAAGATACAGTCGTTTAAATTGTCACAACTTAATGATCTTTTTTCCGTATGATCGATGGTACATTCACTTTATGGGCGTCAGTGGGGTATTTTTGCGCGCTCACTAAGGCTCTTTATTGATGAATGATATAGGCATAGCCATTTGAAATGTTTCGATTTATGTCACTAATTCGTTAAGCTTTATTCTATTCACGAGTCACATAGAATTACTATAATTTGTATGCAGAAATATATATGTTTGTGAAGATTTACATGATTTAGGATCATTTAGGGCGGGAAGTTTTAATTTGGGGGCGGGAACCGGGAGTTGTGGGGGCGGGAACCGGGAGCTAGGGGGGCGGGAACCGGGACCTGTGGGGGCGGGAACCGGGAGTTGATGACCCCCCTGTCCACCCCCTCTAATATGGTTTAAAGTTTCATGTTTTGGAAAAAAGGGAAAACAGCCCGGTGCACTTATAATGCACCAACATAACGGAAGTACAAATCATTAGGGTTCGCTAACTTAGACTTAATACTTTTCAATTAAGAGATTGAGCTGCACAAACTTGAAAGACTTAAACCGATTGTAACATGTTTAAAACGCTCTTGTTATGATGTTTATGGACAATACTTAATGTGTGATATAGATATTCAAGGTTTCATTGAGATAGAAGAAGTACAGTATTTTGTTGTTTGTTTTCGATCTTTATTTGTTCGTTCAATAACAAGTTATTTATAATCACACAAACAACAAAGTTCCATTAAAAACAGTTTGAATGCAATTTTGTAAATATGTAACATAAATAAAGTAGTAAAAGTTTTAACTGAAATTTCTTTATTGCTATTCTCCTGGACATGGTGATGGGGTGCTTTACATAAAGGCACTGCCACGTACGGACCATTTTTCTTGAAGTCAGGGGACCTTGTTCATGTTGTTTTTTTTATCAGAAAATCCTTCTTAAGAATATGTTTTTCTTACCCTCTGCAGCCAAAATATATTTTTGTCATCATAAATGGTCGCGCGGTCCTAATAAAGCCATGAAGATGACCATGAAAGGGATGAAAAATATGCACATGAAAACATGAAATAATGATTCGAACATAAAAGGCGAACAAACTAGGGTAGTATAGACTACAGCAAACAAATGGAAGGATGTATTAGAACGGACAACAGGGTCGGATCAAGAGTGGGGGGGGGGGCAGGGGGAAATATCGAGAGTCCCCCCTTTCTATAAGTAGAGATATTAGTTACCTTAAGCACGAGCAATAAAAAAACTCTTTTGTTGCATTCCGCATTCCCTACATTAATAAAGAAGTAATAAAGTTTCAATTGCGTCTTCTTCACAATAACGCGGAGTAAATCCCGTAGGACATTTCCGACCAAAAAAAAATATTTGAGATGATATTTCCGAAAAATACTACACCTCTTTACCGAAAATTGATTTTATATGGAAACGATACCTTTCATAATTTTATATACTAAAGTATTCCCTTCTTCCGCTTGAAAAGGTGGTTTTACATGTATATATATCGGTATATAGTCAAAGGGGTTTGAGAATCCAACCATTCATATTTTTTATTCGTCACTCGTTAAAACCACTTGATGAACTTTCATGAGACTTTAACACAATTTTTGTGATATCAAGCTTTAAAAAAAATTACAATTAATTATTATACCCCCCGCAAACAAAGTTTGGGGGGGTATATAGGAATCACCCTGTCTGTCCGTCTGTCCGTCTGTCCGTCTGTCCACATACCTCGTAAGCGCAACTCCTCCTAAACCCCTTGATGGATTTTGATGAAACTTTACACAAAGGATGTACACCATATGGAGATGTGCATGAAGAATTTTGGTTGCTGTCAGATATCATTCAAGGGAGATAATTGTACTTAGACTTTTTAAACTTGGTGTTCAATGAGAGACCTCGTAAGCGCAACTCCTCCTAAACCACTTGATGGATTTTGATGACACTTTACTTGAAGGATGTACACTATATGGAGATGTGCATGAAGAATTTTGGTTGCTGTCAGATATCATTCAAGGGAGATAATTGGACTTAGACTTTTTGAAACATGTTGTTCAATGGGAGACCTCGTAAGCGCAACTCCTCCTAAATCGCTTGATGGATTTTGATGACACTTTACTTGAAGGATGTACACTATATGGAGATGTGCATGAAGAATTTTGGTTGCTGTCAGATATCATTCAAGGGAGATAATTGGACTTAGACTTTTTAAACTTGGTGTTCAATGGGAGACCTCGTAAGCGCAACTCCTCCTAAACCACTTGATGGATTTTGATGACACTTTACTTGAAGGATGTACACTATATGGAGATGTGCATGAAGAATTTTGGTTGCTGTCAGATATCATTCAAGGGAGATAATTGTACTTAGACTTTTTAAACTTGGTGTTCAATGAGAGACCTCGTAAGCGCAACTCCTCCTAAACCACTTGATGGATTTTGATGACACTTTACTTGAAGGATGTACACTATATGGAG
Source organism: Arcuatula senhousia (assembly GCA_963971305.1). Classification (NCBI taxonomy): domain Eukaryota; kingdom Metazoa; phylum Mollusca; class Bivalvia; order Mytilida; family Mytilidae; genus Arcuatula; species Arcuatula senhousia. Next base: position 25,910,197 of record OZ020309.1, on the reverse strand, counting down.
ATGTGCATGAAGAATTTTGGTTGCTGTCAGATATCATTCAAGGGAGATAATTGGACTTAGACTTTTTAAACTTGGTGTTCAATGGGAGACCTCGTAAGCGCAACTCCTCCTAAACCGCTTGATGGATTTTGATGGCACTTTACATGAAGGATGTACAATATATGGAGATGTGCATGAAGAATTTTGGTTGCTGACAGATATCATTTAATGGAGATAATTGGACTTAGAATTGTTAAAGCGGGGGGTATCCTCCGTGAGCTCGCTCACAGTATTCCTTGTTTTTTTTTTATTTCAAAGAGACACATTGGAATCATATTCACTTGGGGATTTTGATCTGGTCCCGTTAACCATGCCGTTGATTCACTAGATTCGATCTACAATCGTTTTTCTTGATCATTTGCCTTCGCAAAGATAGAGCGATATTCTCATGATTCTGGAAATTTAAAGATTAATCTTCAACACAAATTTGTTTTCTCTAGAAAATTACGGAAGTACATGTATTTTTAATTGGTGTTATGAGCTCTGTTTGGTGTTAGTGATTCCGTGAGAAAGTTAATAAATTCAAGTTTGTAGAATTTAATTCTGATTTCTCTTTTTCAGCATCGGTATTGTTTATTGTTGGGGAGGAGAGGTCTTTTGTAAGAAAATGCATTCATCGTTATATTTTCCCGTTTTTAAACCAATCGGTCAAAAATGCGTTCCAGGTAAACAGTGTCGTCTTGATTCACCACGATGCAGCTTCAAAACGTTGATGGGACCGGGGAATGTTAACCGAGAACTAAAGTTACCTTATCGGATCTATTTGAAACAGTGACAATCAACAACAATATTTGTGAAATTTTGATAAAAAAGAGTAAATGAGTTGGAAATAATATTTATTCCGATGAAATATATTACTGTTTTTTACAATGCAATTAAGATATTTACAATTTTGATGTATCTTAAGCATACAAGTGCATTTTACAAGAACTCTGTTCTTGTTAAACATAATCTGACTATTTTTTGTCTACCGATATAAAAAATACCCAAAACTAATCTCCTATATTCTTCAAATTAAATGCAAGACGGTCGGTCGGTCCATCCAACCAACTGGAAAACACGTCATAGATGCTATGTTAAAAGACGAGCGCTCATGGGTTTAGCGATTAACAACAGACTTTGCGATGATTCGAGACTTGTCGCCACCAGGGACCCCCATGGGTTCTTTTTGGTAGAAGTTTTTCATGCAAGACAAGGTTAAAAGATATACATTATCTTAATTGAAGATATTTCTTTTGCAGGCACCAGGCTTCTTTTTAGCTCACCTTGTCCGAAGGTCCATGTGAGCTATTGCCATCACTTGGCGTCCGTCGTCGTTAACTTTTCTTTGAAAATCTTCTCCCCTGAAAGGACTGAAGGGATTTCTTTGAAACTTTGCACACTTCATCTATGGGATGTCCTCTACTAAGATTGCACAAATGGTGACCGCCGTCCAAACAACATGGCCGCCGTTACTAAAAATAGACCAGGGGGGTCAGACTACTGTTTTTGGCTTGTAAATCAAAAAGTATAAGAGATAGATGAAATTTGATGCTCTACTGAAGTCTCCATTGAGTCGAAGTTGTCAGATGACCCCTTATAGGAGTTACGGCCCCTTATAAGTGAAAAATAGCATTTTTCATGTTTTTGGCTTATAGAATGAAAACTATGACAGATAGAGAAATATTGGCGCTTGCTTAAATGTTCAGCTCATTTAGCCCTACAAAAAAGTCTGCACAGGGCCGAAGTTGTCAGATGACCCCTTTAAGGGGTTGCAGCCCCTAAAATAACGTTTTTTTCATATTTTAGCCTATGGAATGAAAACTATAGCAGATAGAGAGAAGCTGTTGCTTGCTTTAATGTTCAGCTTATTAAGCTCTCCTAAAGTCTCCATAGGGTCCAAGTTGTCAGATGTCCACTTATGGGGGTTTTAGCCCCTAAAATAACGTTCTTTCATGTTTTTGGCCTATGGAATGAAAACTATAGCAGATAGAGAGAAGCTGTTGCTTGCTTAAATGTTGAGTTCATTAAGCTTTACAAAAGTCTTCATATGGTAATAGTTGTCAGATGACGCCTTATAGGGGTTACGGCCATTAAAATAACGTTCTTTCATGTTTTTGGCCTATGGAATGAAAACTATAGCAGATAGAGAGAAGCTGTTGCTTGCTTAAATGTTCAGTTCATTTAGCTCCACAAAAGTCTCCATAAGATCAAAGTTGTCAAATAACCCCTTATAGGGGAAACGGCCCCTAAAATGATGTTTTTTCATGTTTTAGGCCTATAGAATGAAAACTATAGCAGATAGAGAAAAGCTGTTGCTTGCTTGAATGTTGAGTTCATTTAGCTTTACAAAAGTCTTCATATGGTAATAGTTGTCAGATGACGCCTTATAGGGGTTACGGCCATTAAAATAACGTTTTTTTTTATGTTTTTGGCCTTTAAAATGAAAACTATAGCAAATAGAGAAAAGCTGTTGCTTGCTTAAATGTTCAGTTCATTTAGCGCTTCAAAAGTTTTCATAGGGTCGAAGTTGTCAGATGACCCCTTACAGGAGTTATGGCCCCTAAAATAACATTTTTTCATGATTTGGGCCTATGGCTACAAAGTGAAACTATAGTAGATAGAGAAAAGCTGTTACTTGCTTACATGTTCAGCTCATTTAGCTCTAGAAAAGTTCAAGACCAGGTGAGCGATTCAGGCTCCTGGGAGCCTCTTGTTTAATTTCAATGTTCATTTCAATGATTTGTTATTACCAGCAAGTCGTCTTCTTCACCGATCGCCATTTCAACGTGCACGTCATTCGCGTTAAACATGTTAAAGGTACTTAATGACTTAGGTTAACAAGCACATTATTAAGAGTCCCCCTTTTGATTTAATTTACCAAATAAGCCCAATTATTAATCTATAATGAGACATTAATGACGTAACTTAATAGCACAAATCAGAGATAAATGTATACAAGTACAGGTCGCTTTCCAAGGCCAGTTTTATTATCATTCACAACACTCGGATTACTGCAACAGCCTTTAAGGTCATGATGATATGAAGTTGACTATATAATAATTTATAAATAATGTCGTATATACATGTACACGTGAACAAGATTTTCAGTCCAACAGGTGCCACTTTAGCCTATTATCTATTCATATTTAAAACATTGTGCATCTTCAGTTTCATGTGAGGACACACATGACACAAGTATCTTAAATGTAAATTATTTTTTTCTAATCTCCTATTGTATTGTCCGGTTTTGACCTGAAATGTGTATACTGCATCATAACCCCTAGTAAGGTGAGTTCACGTAAAAACGGTTTTGGTAAATATTTGTGTTTCGATACGATAATTTAAATCACAAAAATACAAAACCGATACAAAACAGAATCCCAACTTGTTTACGTTTTTCTTCACTGGAAAAAAACATATCCCAATAAATGCCTTACCAAAACCAAATCTACGTGAATACTGGTCATTTTTGTGCATCTCTTGTGAACTCCTCCAGGTGAGGCTTACCAGGTGTGATCATATCGTCTATATAAGTGATTGGAGTTTTATTAAAATATAGCCCCGATTCATTTCATCGATGAAAATAAGTCAGAGGGCTGTATTTTAATCGGACTGAAATGATGGGTGTGATGATTTAACGTCCATTTCGACGTACGCGTGCTAAAAGGGGTTTTTATTTTAAATGTTGAGTAAACTGGATATTACCGAACGTAGACAGGTAACTGAAGAACTTAATCTCAAGCCCCAGGAGCTTGAGATAAAGGACACAACGGATTCAAGGAAGTCTGCTTCATATTTAGATCTACATCTCGAAATTGACTCTCAAGGAAGACTTTCACAAGGCTCTATGACAAACGTGATGACTTCAACTTTCTAATCGTCAACTTTCCCTTTATGTGTAGCAACATTCCGTCCGCTCCAGCTTATGGAGTTTACGTATCTCAATTGATTCGTTACTCCAGAGCATGCGGGACTTACATCGATTTCCTTAGCAAAGCGACACGTCTGACGCAAAAATTGCTCACACAGGGTTATGTTGCTCCTCAGTTGCTGTCTTCAGTCAGGAAATTTTACGGAAGACATCATGCACTTGTAAACAAATATGGGATTTCGATCTTTCAGATGAGTGCAGATGTTAGTTTTTCATAGGGTTTTGTTTTGACTTCCTTTACCGGATTTGACACGCTGAATGGACTAATGGCAACGCGACGGGTGTGCTATAGCAAGCAGGAACTGCTTACTCTTCTGGAGCACCTGAGTTCACTCTTGTTTCGATCGACTGGAGTTCGCGTTGTTGATTGATATTCAGTATTTTGTGTTTCCATGTTTTACATGTTGTCTGGTTTTTTTTTGTCCCGTTCTTGTTGGTGTTTACTGGTGTCGTCTCTGCCCTTTCGGACTTTTGACATTCGGATACCACATTGGTACCTCTGCTTCTTTCAACCGTTTGTACTTAGATCATAAACTACTTTGACAGACCATATGAAAAAATGAAATTTTTGTCGTAATGCAATCCGGGTGCAAAACATTGTTTGAAACTTTATAAATAACCACTGCAAGTCACGGTTCTCTAAATTTATGAAATTTGATGTGCATGTACAACCACAGAAGTAGAAGTCTTCTGTGTTGATACTTTTGAATTAAGTCTAAATGCATGCTTATGAGATTAAACCCGAAATATGCATAAACATTTTAACAGATTTGACCAATTTATCGATACAAGCTTGGGAATGCTGGTGAACTAAATGTAGTTTTCTCCATGGGTAATCAAAGCCCCGATTGTCAGACACGAATTTAACCAATGGAATATTTATTTTTTTTCTTTGGTAGCTCCCCATATCCTGATTCGCTCACCTTGTCCTAAAGCTATACTAGTCTCTTCTCTGTACTGTTACCCCTCTAAGGGGTCATCTGACATCTTTGCCCCAATGGAAACTTTTGCGTAGCTTAATGAGCTGAAGGTTTCAGCAAGCAATAGCTTTTCTCTATCTGCAATAGTGTTTATTCTATAGGGCAAAAAAAACAGGAAAAATACTCTTAATTTTACCTTCAAAGAACCATAACCCCTGTAAAGGGGTCATCTGACGTCTTCGACCCATTGAAGACTTTTGGAGAGCTTATTGAGCTAAAGATTTGTGCAAGCAACAGCTTTTTTCCATCTGCAATAGTTTTTATTAAAGAAAAGGAAACGTTTACCCAGCAAGAACAAACATGCAACATACGCTCAAAAACAGCTTAACAGCAATCGACAACACTCAAGTTGTAACGAGAGTTAAAACGAGTGCTCCAAAAGAGAAATCAGTTCCTACTTAGTGAAAGTTGGATTTTTGTTTTACTCCCATGCAGCATGAACGGATATATCAGGAAAATGATAGTGGTGATAAAGTGAAAACACAAGGGTTATCTGGGTTGAGAGTTTGATTCCCACTGGGAAATTAGGACCGTGCAATAAAGCTAGCTGCATTGAATCCTAATGTTCCTACTCTTATCAAGACCTGTAGCAGGGTACTAAAATGTTTAACCGACAAGCTTAGCGATTCATCAAGGCCTATTCGACTTCCGCAAGTGTTTATAAGCAAGTAAGTTGGCTCGCCCACATGCATGTATTTTTTTTCTAAATGCTTTTCTCATATTAAGTTTTTTTTAAACCGCACTCAAACATTTTTTACTGTTTCAAGATATAATTTTAGGCAAAGAATGTACAAGAAACTTGACAAAAAATATTGAAAAAAAACCCTGTTTTGACAGTTTGCAACACTAAACAGAGATGTATAATTGATAAATCATATATATGACTGTGATGTCATTGTCTGTTTCTGGAAATAGCGTTTGAATTGATCTTTTATTATTATTATTTCATTCTTTTTCTAGTATTTTGACATTCAATTTTATAAAAGATATAAATAAAATGTCTTGAATTCCGAGTTAAGGTTAATGCAGACAGGTGTCACATGACTTTTGTACCTTTAAAAATGCAAAATTTAAGACTAGTGTCTATAAAGTCAATAATAAAAAATAGAATATTTGAATTTATTGAAATGAGTAATAAATATTCACTTGTTTAACAATTGCATCAATCGTTTTTTGAATAACGCAATTTTTGACAAAAACAAGGGAGATAACTCACTTCAAAATTACCCTAAATTTACAATGGAATTGAATAGTAGACAAAAATCTAAGCTGGTGACCCCTTGTTTTCTATGTTTTATTTTAAAAATATAACTTTTGACAAAATAAAAACAAGATCCTATTGTAAGGAATTTTTCTGAGACATGATTTTATGCCTAAAATTTGGCCTTTCCTGTATAATCTATTGTAATTCAGGCATACTTTAACCACTTATATTGCAAAAACGAGCATGGTGACATATCCATATTTTTATTTTAAATAAAGGATATTAATAACATGTTTCATTTTAGACCATAAAATCAAATGTTTAATGACAGAATTTTTTTTCAGTATAGGTGTCCACATTACCAAGTCAGGACCATTGCGATCCACCAATTCTCCGGTATGACTGATTCGTTCTTGTCATTTTCTCTGGACTATGAGATTGATCATTCAAGTTCGGTAGTTTTGTTATTACCTTTATTCATTCGTTTTCGTCATTTTGATGAACTATTTGTCACGTTTATCAAAATAATATATATGATAAATATAATAGCTTATTCGGGATGAAGAATATCGATCAATTTTAATGTAACAAGTGTGAAATAACAAGTGCGCGGATGACGAATAACATCGGGATTCAACAAGTGCGCAGAGGACGAATAACACCGGATTTAAGAAGTGCGCGGAATGTTTTTCGGCATTTGTGATATGAATATTGATATTTGCCAACCCTCATTAGTTATTCTATAGTTATCTTAACTTTGAGTAGGATTTCATACAAAAGACTATTTTACCCGACCTAAACCATCGCTTCTTTTTTTTCAGTCAAAACTCGTTTCTCCGATTGGCATTCTGTCCCCTCCACATTTCTCATTTCATGTTCATCTTATCACCCCTCTCATGTACATCTCCTTGATACCGAGTTAGTGTTTTACACACCAGTAACACTAATCATAGGTGATATAAAGGCGATGAACAGAAACAAGTATGATAAAATAAACATAAAAGGATGGTGAGAATTATGGGGGCGGATTGGGAAACAAAGGACATTGGCAAATAAATGTTTAAGACCACAGGAAAGGGGAAGTGGTGGGTAGGAAGTTGAATATAAAGCCTATTTGGTGCACTAAATAGCGTTCCACAAAAGTATCTTTACGTGTAGGAAGCTTGGTACTCTCCACACACGTTGGCCAACTCTTTGTCCCATCATAACTTAACCTTACTTACTTCACCTCTGCATTGACTTATTCATATCAGGTGTACATTTATTAGTATATGCACAGATGTTATCAACAAAACAAACTATTATTGCATTGATAATTGAAAATATAGTTGTCATGAAATATGCATATTGAAACATGTTTTAATGATTATGAAATAAATATACAAATAGTTATTGAAAAATAATTTTAAAACTTTATAAGAATGTCTTTTGTCTATTAAGTCAACTCAAAAACACAAAAATGTATTAAAACCATTAACGAAATATGTGAAACAAATGCAAATCTAGCCTGACTTTATTATCACAATTTGTACTGGTTAATTAATCTGTAAGCATTATCATTATACATGTTATACCCTTACTAAGGTGAGTTTACGAATACCATTTTTTCTACGCCGCTTACAATTGGATTATTTACCATGACAGTCAATGTGCCTGGAATCATTTCGGTTGTCATTTTCTACCTTATAATATTGTTTATTGGTTTGTGGGCGGCGAGGAGGAAGAAAGGCTCCAACAATGAGGAATTGATGTTAGCAGGCAGGGATATTGGTATTTTTATTGGAATATTTACAACGACCGGTTAGTGTTTAATTCGAAATTAACTAATTCAGGTTTATTTTAGTTAAAAATCTTACAACACTAAATCACACCACAGAATAACGCCCATTTTATGGGAAATAATCTAAATAAAAGGAAACAGATCATAGAGGAAGGAAATAGCTTTTAGACAATAACAAACATAATTTGTTAATAATTTTTAGATGATCCCTGACAAATAAACCCAATGTATAACCTAGCCATCCTGCATTTAAAGGGGGTACGTGCACGGATGAACGGCCAATAAAAAATGAAAATCACGATGAACGGCCAATAAAAAAATGATAATCACGATGAACGAAAAATGAAATAGAGAAACACGATGCACGGTGAACCTCCATGCACGGCTGAACGGGAAATAAAAATTGCTCAACACGATGCACGAAAAAAACCCTTTACCACCCACTTTAAATAGCCAAAGTGCTAGCTCTTTCTGTAAAAAATCATAAAAAACACAATTAAATTCAGCCTGAAAGGGAAGCAAAGGGCTACCAATAGAGCATTCGCTTGTCGAAAAAACCATAAAGGCAAAATCAGTCTACACAAACGAGAAAGAAAAGATACAAACTATACAATAAAGACATACAAACAAACAAAAAGCAACCACTAATGCAAACTCAAGTTGTAACGAGAATAAACGCAGATGCTCTGGAAGGGTAAGCTGTTCCTGTTTGTTGATAACGGTACACATAACGTGTTAAATCCGGTAACGGAGACCCCAGAAAGAAACCTTTATAAATCAACATCTTAGGAAAATCGTGATAAGTCTATCGGGCTATGAATAACGAATTCGAATCAGTTGTGATATGTTAACTCAATAAGCTTGAGTAGACGGAATAATGATACACAAGAAAGGAAATTGACAGTTGGAAAGTTGAAAGGTAAAGTTATTTAACGCGAAGTACACGTACATTTAAGTATGCATAAACAAGTCAACAGAAAATTAAACATAAGCTCAATACGAGCTTTTATTACCGAGGGCGAGATTTGCGACCGTTAGACTTGTACATGCGTCCCGTGCGGGGCCCGGGAGGCGAATAGGCCCACAGCAGGCGCTAGCTTGTCGTAAGTTTAAGAGGGGACAAAAGGTATTGGGATTGTGACATCGGGTTAGTGCTCAGTCAACAGAGCGACCAACCGTTATCATAAGAGGCTGAATAGGGTGGCCCTTGTCCGCGGATTTGTCAGTTCTATAATATACCTATAATACGAAAGCCCTAACTGCTGAACATAATGGGCCAACGTGTTTGGAGAATTGCACGCTTCGCGCAGGTAAAAGACCTCTTTGTGGACTGACAACAAGTGCACCAAACATTTTCCACCCCTACCCAATTTTGGACTACTCTTCCCTGTGGTCCAAAATTTACTATTCCTTTGTTTCCTATACCATTCCCATACGTTTTGTCATCATTTCATGTTCATTTTATCACCCTTTTCATGTTTATCGCCTTTGAATAACCTATTTAGCGTTGCAAGGGCGTAAAACACCAACTCTCTCGCTCATAAATACATGCACATGTGTATGATATATTCGCATGGCTCCCAGGCTTTTGGTGAAAAAGTCCGATTCTCCAAGCTTGAAAATCGGTGACAACCTCGTGATTTAAAGTCAAACGCCATAACCACTCAATCACCCATGCAGCCCCTTATTCACTTCGTTTCTCATGGGCCTTTGTTGAAGTCTTGCTTGTGTGTTTTCATTTCGGGATGTAGTAATTAATAGAAATAATCTGATAGCTTCAAAACTACTTAAGTGGAGAATTAAATAAAAATTTTGAAAGCTGCAGACTATTTTCTACATATATATGATAAATGAATTCAGATTAAGCTTCAGTAGCTGCCTATACAGCTTAGGGACGGACAATTTAACTTAAAGGGGGGCCTTAGTTTTTACATTTTGGCAGCAGGGATAAGAAAAAAAATATTCTGAAGAAGGATTTATGCCATAGAAAATAATGATAATAATGAAAAAAAATATTCTGTCGCGACGCCTTCCAAAAAATTTTTTTTTTCTGACCAAAACAGAAAACCAAGCCCCCCTTCAAGTTAAATGGTCCGCCCCTTACAACTCATTATCCATAAGACAGGTGACAAATATCTTTTTGAATCTATACATATTACAATGAACATTGATCTGTCAAACTTTTCAATCAATCAATGAACAAGATGATAATGGTCATAAATAAGAACGATATCTATTTGTGTATTTATTTAAAAATGACCATAAATAAAGATAACAATTAAATAAACAAAACGTGGAAAACAACATGACCTGAGCATGCCATTGAGAGTCATGTATAGTCTGCTAAAAGGTCAAAAGGCGACATAACAGTCTCCACTCCCGCAGTAGAGTCTGACGACTTAGGGTCTTGGGTTTCTGAGGAAGGGTCAGTGCTCAGCCCACAGAGCGACCAAGAGTGTACCCCATGTGGCTGAATAGGATAGCCCTCGTCCGCAGGGGGCTTACATTAGACATTAGACATTATTTTATTTAGCCAATCAAGGACCTTTGCAGGCAATGACAATTAACATTTATGATTTAAAACAGTACATACATGTAACAGACATTAGCATATAATTGTTATACAAAATATATAATGCATACGTGTGTGTTTGTGTGGAACAAGCATGGTTGACTATATGAAATTAAGAATAAGAATAGATGTACAGTATGTTAATGATGTAGATACCCATGGAGATATTCATCTCTCAGCTATGGACACCAAGGGACGGTGCTTAAGGAAACACTTTTATTTTTTTAAACAAATAGTGTTCCTCCTCGTGTCCAAAGCAGAGAGACAAACTTTTAATTAGATATCAAATTATTTGTCTAAGTGCTATAGACACCAAGGGGCGGTGCTTAAGGAGATACTTTATAAAATATAGAATGATTAAAAATAGTACTCCTCCTCGTGTCTAAAGCAAATAAACAAAACATAAGTGTATCCCCTTTTTTGTTGTTGCTGGAGAAGACAGGCGAGAGTCTAACAGCATATGTTAAGATATAAATCTCATTTGCAATTCTTATTAATAAAACTGCAAAGGTTATGTAACACAGATTTATCTTCACAGGTCATTAACCAAAAGAATTTTTCGTTATTATTTAATTTTATAAAGTTATGACATGTTTTTGAAAAAATATCAAACAGTTCCTGTCTCTCTTCAACAAAATTTGTACAGGTGATAAGAAAGTGTATCTCATCCTCTACTTCTCCAGAGTCACAGTGAAGACAGTGTATAAGGGGTGGAGGTATACCCTGGTATCTACCAGATTCAATCCGCAAATGATGGGATGAAACTCTAAGCTGTGTTAAGCTTCTCCTCCACTCAAAATTGCTAATAAGACTCAAATAATTTTCAAACCCATGACTAGTTTTAAATTTAACAAAAGTTCTTAATTTGCCCTCTGAATTGCTGGATAATTGGTTCTCCCATAATTTGATATAAGAATCTTTAACAATATTTCTAATTTTCTCTTTTGACTTGTAATTGTCCTTCAGTTTTGGTATATTTTCTATAATTTTATGGATAGAAGCACTCCTTGAAGGTTTATGCTGTTCATGTAAAAGTTTGGATTCTTGGTAAGCATCATTTAAAAGTTGAACATTTTCATTGTTTTCTAAACGAACCCAATAATTGATCATAGCTTTAACAATGCCAAAATGAAGTGAAAATCTTCCCAGTTCTGAAAGAACAGCAAAATTTGTGGTCTTTTTGTGTACCCCAAGTATAAATTTACAGAATTTTATGTGCAATTTTTCACAGGTAATGTTACCATAAATTTTGTCAAGTGAAGGAGAAGCAGAAGCAGTAATAAGATTGAATCGCAACTTTTTTAGGTCATTGTCAAACCACTTTTTATTTTTTGACTTATTGGAATTCTTGCATAGTCTGCGCCTCTTAAGGGATATCTTAGCAGCTGAAATAATCACTTCAGCAAGCTCTGCTGCTGCACCATCAACAGATTCTTTGGAGTTATCAATCACTTTAGAGCTGAAATCATCAATTTTAGTTTGGATTTCTGATGAACACATGGCAGCTTGGAATTTATGTTGTGAATCATCTGACCATACAAAGTTAGGGGAAATGATTTTGTTACCCCTGTATTGATAGGTCTTGATTCTGGAATATATTTAGCAGACATATTCCATTCCAATTTGCAATGTGTGTCTGAGAGAGTGGGATCGAGTTTTGAAACCGAGAAGGTCAGAACCTGATCCAGGATATCCTCCGACACAATGACATAGTCAACCACACTTGCTCCATTTGGAGTATAACATGTATATTTGCCAAACATATCCCCAAAGACTCGACCATTGAGAATTCTTAATTGGTGGCGTCCCGTGCGGGGCCCGGGTGGCGAATAGGCCCGCAGTAGAGCCTAGCTTGTCGTAAGAGGCGACTAAGGGTCTTGGGATTCTGACGTCGGGTCAGTGCTCAGCCCACAGAGCGACCAAGTGTGTACCCTAGGTGGCTGAATAGGGTAGCCCTCGTCCGCGGGGGTTGTCAGGTCTATAATACGGAAACCCTGACCGCCGACCATAGTGGGCCAACGTGTGTGGAGAGTGCCACGCTTCATGCACGTAAAAGACCCCTTTGTGGACCGCCCAGTAGTGCACCACATAGGCTAAATTTTCCGCCCCTACCCACCACTCCCCTTTTCCTGTGGTTCTTCAAAATTTACCGTTCCTTTGTGTCCCACCCCATCCCCATATTTCATTTATCATCATCATTTCATGTTCATTTTATCATCCTTTTCATGTTCATCGCCTGTAAATAACCTATATAGCGTTGCACGGGCGTAAAACACCAACTCACTCACTCACTCACTCACTTAATTGGTGGCTTATACATAATTCTAGTAGGTCCCTACCTCTTGCGTCAATAGTTTCATCGCGATTATATCTATTCAGATTTTTTTTATCAACTGGATAGTTATCAAAAATAGGGTTATAGTTCTCATCACTTTCATCATTTATTATAAAATCAGGTTCAGTTGCACTTCTGGCATTACATGTCCATAATAGGGAAACCCTGACCGCTGACCATAGTGGACCAATGGGTGTGGGGAGTGCCACGCTTCATGCACGCGATAGACCCCTTTGTGGACCGCCAAGTATTGCACCACATAGGCTTAATTTTTTGGCCACTACCCAACTCTCCCCTATTTTTGTAGTTTTTTTGAAATTTTCTGTTTTTTTTGCTTTATATTTCATTTATCATCACCATTTCATGTTCATTTTATCATCCTATTCATGTTTCTCATTTAAAAAAACCTAAATAGCGTTGCATGAGTGTAAAACACCAACTCACTCACTCACGTCGAGGATTAATCGATCGATTTTCGACTCTCTCTTAACTCCATTTGCGAGGATGCAAGTCTTTCGGAAGGGACGAAAAAGGTTGTCATGTACATGTGTAAAGGAAGAGCAATACCCGGCTCACGTTCAACCCGCCTTTGCAGAGTTCGATATGTGTAATTTCAGTTTCGGCCATTACAAAAGCAACACTCGCAAACTGAAAATTGAAGAGGATTCACATAGGCGTTGTGATTGATTGTTTCCTCATCCAGGATAAACAAGTATGTTAAAATTAATACGGGATTTCTTTCTCTTGTACATGAAAGGAGGACAAATGCGTGTTTGTCATCGGGAATCGTTGTCCTTTTACGGATTGAGCCTGATGGGTATTTGTCCTTTTCAAACATTCGACATTTGAATTCCAAACTGGTTCTTTCTGCATTGCTTATTCTACTTTGTTTTTTTTTAAATGTGGTCAATACATGCAATATATTTCAGCCACATGGGTTGGAGGAGGTTTTATCAATGGGACATCAGAGGCTATCTACAAACATGGCTTAGTGTGGTGCCAAGCTCCCTTTTGCTATGCCATAAGCTTGTGGGTTGGTATGTACATATATTCTGTTGAGTTAAAATTAAAACAGTAGGAACGCAATACTACGATACATAACGTTCTCTTATAATATTAGATTATTCTCTAAACCATACCGGAATATTTTTGTATAATATTGGATAGTAAGTGATGGTTATTTTAACCTGATTTTTAAATTGTTCTTTGATACTTAATGTTAAAAAAATGCAGCAAGAATTAAAATTCGACACATTTTGTTACAATTGTATCATGCGTAGTCCCGAACCCGAAATCTTTATGACCACTGTAAACACCACTACTGGTACCTTCCGACTACGGAGAACGCAATCAAAAAGTGTCCAGCTGCCTATATTACTGTATAAACGCAGCAGCTCACGCTTAAAGTTATACTGTAGACTAATTTTATGACTCCTACAAATATTTACAGCTACGAAGAACTGAGACGAAAAGTGTTTAGCTGCATGTACCTGCATGAACGCATTTAGTTATACCATGAACCAATTTTACATTTTTCATGTTTAAATCAGTTATTTCTAAGTATTAACTTAAAAGGTAGATGGGGTGTCTATCGCTGAGCATCTTTTTTGCTTTTTTTGCACATCTATCATTACTTTTAATTTCATAAAGCTAGCTATTATTATTGATTTCTATGGGCTAAGTAAATATCAAAATTGATTGTGATTTTTACAAACAAAAAATAGGATGAAGTACACCTTGTTTGCGAATTTCAATATTTTCCCGTCATTTTTAAGGGGAGATAATTTATATAGAAAATAGGGAAACACACATTTCCACCTTTTTCAAAATATTTGATAGTGAACTTAATCTTTTATTAAGTATACACATACAAAACAAAGATTTTTACAAGTTTTAAGAAAAATCTTTGGAGAAGATAAATTTGAATTTTCCCTATCGATCCTATATTAAAAATACTAAAATCATGCATTTTTCTAAGTCGTTTCTACAAAAATTCTCATGGTAAACTTTTATGGTAAACTATTTTATTTTCTTTATAATTATATTGATATGGTAAACTTTCTTATGGTAAACATGGCTGTCAGTGGCGGCGAGTGTTCTATACTGAGTTCCTTTAGGCCGTCCTTGTCTTTGTTCTTGTTGTTTTTTGTCTTGGGTTCTCTCTAGTGGAGTTGGACTTTGATCGATTTGATTTTTATTGTGTGTTTAGTTTTTGTGCTTTGTCTAGGAATATTGATAGGGGAAGGTTTAACCCCGCCACATATTATATTTGCCTGTCCTAAGCCAGGAATCTTTGACAAAGCTTTCGTTTGTACTTGTCTTTTTGATGTTTTCTGTTCCTTGTTTAAGAAAGGGGTCTATCTGTGACTATTTCAGGACTGGATTTGAATTATGTGCATTCTTTTCAGACCATGAGCCAATTGAGGAACCGCGAGCAGTGCCAAATGGCCTCGTTGAAAGCTGCTGGCGGTTGTCCACTGTGGTTTTTCTAAATTGCCGCTTTATTGTGGGCTGTGTCGCGTACACTTATTACACATCTCGTTATTTTCTATTTTAATTTTATTATCGACATTTAAAGTACATGTACAATTCTAGGACTAACTGTGGCCAAAATTAAAGAAAAATCTATGGATGTTTTTTTAGACACCCCGTCTACCTTAAATATAATACATGTATAAGCACAAAGCAGTCCATTCGATCAAATATAAGACAGGGTTGTCCAACAAGGAACTCAATCTTCTGTTTCCGGACTACATTCTTTACATAAAATGACACTTGGTGTCACATTGCATTTATACTTTATTCAAAAGATACAAGATCGCTTTAGAATGTACTGAACAAATCAGTCGTTTTAACATCAGTTTTGATTCGCAACCAGCATGTTATGGTCTTAGCTTTTTACCATTTCATTTCAAGGTAGCCCTTATTTTTTGTAGATTGGTATTCAGATGGTCTGTCAATAGACCTTGCCAGTGGCGCGCCCTATGCTAGTTTGAAATATTAAGCGCTCGACAAAGGGTTGTTATTCCTTCAGAATTTTCAGTAAAAATGATTTGTCGCCAGCAAACAACTAATGATGACATATCCTTTTTTTATTATAATGATTTATTATAGGTGGTTATTTCTTTGCTAAACGCATGCGTTCTCAAGGATATGTGACCATGTTAGATCCATTACAACAGAAGTATGGCGTCCGGATGGGCGGTATGTTGTACTTACCTCCCCTGTTAGGAGAGCTCTTCTGGTCAGCAGCCATTTTAGGAGCTTTAGGTATATTATACATTAGAATTATCATACAATTTGTGTCAAATCCTGTACAAAATCAAGAGATTTTACAAAGTTTTATTTGAAATAATTTTAATACATTCATCAAAACAATTCGTTCATACATATATTAAGTTTCTCTAGCATGTCTACTTCATTTATACAAATGTATTTTATAGCAGTTAAAATGAAAAAGATAAATCAGGAATACAAGTAAATTATTGGCCGCCTAATATAATAAATTGTCTGTATGTTTTGTTATTTCAAATTGGTGTGATCTAAATGCATATGCAGGCCTTATTGGTTATCTGTTCAAAACTTATGCGCCAATTTCGGACTGACTGAATGACAGCCAAATTTTATATTGCCTGTACTACATGTACAGCAACGTTTTCGCAAAAGGATAATAGCCGCTTAGGACCTAAACAATCATAGCCTTTGAATTAATCTGCTACTGTTATTAGCTTTATACCACTTTATATATTCTCTTTTTAGGAACTACTTTGGCCGTCATTGTTGACCTTCCCTATGACATTTCTGTCATTATCTCTGCCTGCATAGCCGTCTTCTACACCCTGTTTGGTGGACTATATTCCGTCGCGTATACAGACGTTGTACAGCTTATTTGTATTTTTGTTGGTCTCGTATGTACATGTAAATATCTTGTTGAATATTTGAAAATGTAATCTTATATTTTCAGTAGACTTTCAAATGTGATATATTTTTCAGAATGCCACATTGATACATGTAGTTAAAACTTTCATTAGGAAAATTTGGAGAATTTGTCTGAAAAAAAATGTCTTAAAAATTGTCGGTTTTTTAAGAGGTAGCTTTATGAATATGCAAATGAATTTCCAAACATATTGTCAATTGTTTAGAAGAAGCAAATGTATACCAATAGGGCATTCAAATGTCGTTAATCCAAAAAGAAAATGACGAAACTGATGGACATGCAATTATCACCAATAAAAATGACAAACAAAAACACATGTTGCAACCAAAACATAAATATTTTTTTGTAATTTCAGTGGGTTTCCATTCCTTTCGCTATGACACATGAAGCAGTCAACGATATATCATTAAACTACACGACCGTGTGGATAAAAGAGCTGGACCTTACCGAGACCGGTCAATATATTGATTCGCTTTTACTTCTTATTTTTGGAGGACTCGGTTGGCAGGTAATATTGTGATCTCAAATCCTGTATTGTATAGACTATAATACTTAAAAGCATTAGAAATATATATATATTTTTTTTGTAAAAAAAAAATGAAGTACAAATGTAATAATATAAGAGGCTAGACTTGGATACATAAATGTATGAAATGAATTTTGACGTACAGGTATTTTTAGGAGGTCATTCCTACCAACATCCCAATTATTATGTTTTCCCATCTTTACTTTCGGTTTGTGAAGGACCAGTAGGTTCACATGTAGCCAACCTAATTGCCTGAACTTTCATAAACTGTAGTATCTCATGGTCCCCTCTCATTTCATCATTTGTTCACGTTGATTTAATCACCTCTTCTATGACCATCTCCCTGGTATACCTAAAGTCGCTCTGCTTATAATTTGGAGTAAAGCAATTGATGAAATAACCGACTGACTATTGTATTTGATTTTCAAATTCCGGCGCTGGTTTAAATACCACACTATTGATCACTAGCCGATCACCTCTGAGCTGGTGTTCGAGTCCCATTTGTATTTAACAAAAAAAGGGACTTCCCCAACTGTATGTGATTAGGTTTGTCAGTTACCTGCCCAAGGTCGGTTGTTTCCTCCGGGTACTCCGGTTTCCTCCACCATTAAACACTGACCGCCCTACATGGCCCAGGTGCGTCGATAAAGGGCGTTAAACTCCAACACACACACTCAAATTCCGAACTTATCACAATAAGACCTTTGTACTATGGTCCATATGCGGTTGGAAACATATTGGACTAGTACAAAGATCTGACTTAATAAGGTTATTTCAGAACATCGAGAACATTGTATACGAGTATACACAGATCCTATATAAATAGTACTGTAATAAACGCTACAAGTTTTAACTAATACCCTTTTTTGTCTTTTTCTTTAGGTGTATTTCCAGCGTGTTTTGTCAGCCAGAACAACAAACACAGCATCGCTTCTATCTTATTTTGCAGCAATAGGGTGTCTTGTATTGACCGTACCTCCTTTATTAATTGGAGCTGTTGCTGCCCAAACAAGTTGGTATAAAAATTCGAACAAACCGAAGTAAAATGTTCGGATAGAGTTATTTCGCTTTTTACGTACAAACCATTTGTCAATTACAAATATATAGAAATTTCTAGCGATTTTAAACACACATTCTAAAAAAAATTAACTATTTCTTCTCTGACATGGATTGGCAGCCTCATTTTTTTAAGCAACGTAACAAAAATCAACATTTTTTTGCAACATAGACCTATTTCTTGTTAATTTACAACTTTTCTTTTGGTTTGATGATCACCTCAGTTTTTTAAACGGTCTCAATACTGCTGCCAGGTTTTTGTTACTACTGTACCCTTAAACGCAACCGAAGAGAGGGATAGGCCATCCAACATTCTATTGAAAGTATGTGTACCAAATCAGATTCGTTGCCATCTTAAATTCTTTGACCTCCGGTGTGTAAAAAAATGGAATAACTATGTATTTGTTCCTTTATTTCAACATTTGAGATGGATTATCCTTGATCTGTATATTAGCTGCTACCTTTATTATATTTTAGATTGGAATGAAACAGGTTACAAACGAGCCACTTCGTACTCACTTCCTAAAGGTGACGAAAGATACGTATTGCCTTTAGTTATTCAATATCTTTGTCCCACTTGGGTGTCTATCATCGGTCTCGGAGCCGTGGCAGCTGCTGTGATGTCATCTGCAGATTCGTCTGTTCTATCTGCTAGTGGAATGTTTTCGAGAAATATTTACAAAGCTATTTTTAGACAAAAGGTCAGTAGTGAATAAAAAAGGTCAGTAGTGAGTAAAAATGAAGGGAAAGACTGTCACAGAATCGTGAGGTGTTGAACCCTTTTTTGTCAAAACAAAAGTGCTTTAAGACTAGTAGATAAATTAAAAGTAAAGGACACTCAGTGTTATCAGGAGAACGAATTACTTGTATAATTTTTAAGTATTAAACAATTTTTACTTTGAAAATAAAACACACACACGAAAAATACCACAACACTTCATTACATTTTGCATAGGCTCAGTTTATATATGTTCACTACAGTGGAATTTATATTAAGCATTTGAGCAAATCGTATATTTATCTTGCAGGCTTCTGAACGAGAGCTAACTTGGGTCTTGAGAATTTCTATTTTTGGCTGTGGAGCAGTTGCAACAATTATAGCAATTTCAGTTGGATCTATATACGAATTGTGGTATTTGTGCTCAGATTTTGTCTACGTCATGCTCTACCCACAATTAACATGCGTCATCTATTTCGAGGACACAAATACTTATGGATCGTTGGCTGGATACGTTGTAGGCCTTATCTTCCGACTGATTGGTGGGGACCATTTGTTAAAAATGGACGCCTGGGTTAAGTATCCATGGTATTCTGAAGAAAAAGAAGAACAAATGTTCCCCTATAAAACATTCGCAATGATCATGACGTTTTTGTTTATATTTTTGATCTCCCACTTAACTAACTTTCTTTTCAAAAACGGGTACCTTTCGAAACAATCAGATGTATTTAAATGTGTCGTTAACTTTCCCGAGGATGATATTCAACCTACGAAATTCAAGCCAAATATGGAGGTTGATGTTCGAGGGGAACGAAACGGAAATATTTCCAATAGAAGAGTAGTAGGTAATTTGTGTTGTTCCTCAAAACCAACGGAGGAACATAAACTATCGTCAGTACCCTTAAAAAAAGAAACAAAAATGTGATTCATAATCATTTTCATGTTAAGAAATTACTTGACTGTTTTTCTTTAAACATTGAATTTCTTTCGGTATATGTATTTTCCCAACTCCCAATAATATGTGTTTATCTTTTTACATTTAAAAAAAACTTGAAACCAACTCTCATGACTGTTTTGAAATTAAATATTTTTGATTTCTAAAATTGAACATGTGAAGAACACGAGTTGTGCTTATTAAAGTGAAAAAAATATCACCAAAATGTATAATTTAATTTTAAGCCTTTTTTTTGCTATGTAATAAATGCTAACGATAGGCAGTGCTGTGCTTTTTTTACTTGATAATTGTTTGTTATTAGTTTTTATAACTGAAAAAATGACATTTTTACATTGTAGCCATAGACATGACATGTTATTGATTATCAAAAAGAGAAAGCTTGGACCCAAAACAACTAGTTTAACCCCACCACATTTTAAATGTGCCTATCCTAAGCTAGGAATCTTTATCTAAGCTGATGTTTGTATTTTGTATTTTTTGTCAAGAATAAGAGGGTCTTTTTTTTGGAACTTTAGGATTTTGCTTGAATCATATGTAGTTTTTTCTCAATCCAGGACCAATTGCAAAACTGCGAGCAGCGAACGCTGGTTACATTGATGGCTACTGGCTGCTGGCTGTTTTTCGTTGTGGGTTTTTTAAATTGTCGTTTATATTGTAGGTTGTGTCGCATACACTTATTACACACCTCATTTTCTTCAACAAAGTTTTCGAGATGTAACACTTCAGCTATAGATATAATTCAGATGTAAATTAAAGTAAAACAGACTAAATACCAAAACTTTCAGACATGGTGACAAATCTACTTAGGAAAAAGTAACTGTGCATGCCTCTGGAAAATAAAATGTACCCAAATTTCTTCTCCCAGATAATAGTAAATGATACAGCTATCGAGTTGAAGTTTCTTACTCCAAAATGAAAAATCGAATTTTTAAACTGAAAATTTAGTGTGTTACTTTTCAACCACGAATATGACCAAGGGAGAAAAGGTTTCTGGTGAAATGCCGACTGAATTTACAAAAAACAATTATTATTGTTGTTTTTAAAAGGTGCTTTAAATTTGTAAATTCACACATTGCCACTTCCTGATTTAAAACCTCAACCCAAACATCTCTTAGGGACTTAAAATAAAATTACATTTAGAGGTTTTTAGCAACTATTTTTGATAAACTGTATGAAATATCTAATAAAATGTTGACTTTTCATATTTTAAGTGATACACAGTTTCCATATGCCAGTAGTATACATTTCTAAAAATACTCCTGAGGTTACTTTTGTTATATAAACCTTTTTTTTAAAAAAATAATTATAAAACTATCGACTACCGCAGGGTATATATGTTTCACGCTGAAATTCTGAAGACAGTCCAAAGATATACTTAGTGTTAAAGACGTAGTGGTGTAATGGTTAAGGCGTTTGGCTGGCGACCGAAGGGTCGTGAGTTCTAATCTAGTCGCTGGCACTGTCGTGGTGTATCCTTAAACAAGATACTTTAATTCAATTGTGTCAGTCGACTCAGCTGACATGTAAACGATTACGTGGTTGAGTCACAAAGTGGGTTGAGTAGAGATGGAAATGGTACCGGGTCCCATGCTTTAGTATGTTCCAACTGATCAGTTTAAAAATAGTATTAGTTATTGCTTTTATCTTAAGCAGCACGAATTTGGCTTCATCGTAGAACTTGTAAAGGTGATAAAATAAAAATTAATGAATTTTCTTTATGCTAAACTCAACATGATGTTATTATTATCTTACGATATTAAAATTGTAAGTTTTTTAAAATTACTTTAAACCCATATCACGTCTCTGCTACACTTTATTATCCATCAGTAACAACCTGCAATCGTCGACCATGATGCTTGAAATGGCTGGAATGTTGCATTTGACTAAAAATATCTTAAATTAAAAATATAATAAATTAGGCAGTTTTCAATTTGAGCGTCGTGTACAGGTAAATTATATTGGCTATGAGTTGAACATCAAAACTCGAAGTATAGATTTCAACAAGATACAACGTTATTGTTGTAGCTAAATTGGATTAATTTTCTGGATAAAATCCATATCTTCCCAACTGTAATTTTTACTGTTTCTGTAATTAACCAATCCATGGGAACATGCAGACATTTATTAGTATAAATCGCCTTAGAAATCATTTTATCCTGCTCTACAACAATTAAATTTACAATATAAATGGAAGAAATAAAATATTAATCAAAACATGACGATTTTGAATAATTGGTTGCACTGGTATTGTGCAGATGGTCTGTGTTATCTCATGTTTGATATTTAAGGGCTGTAAAGTCATTATGGTTGTACGATCAAAAGTCAATCCTTCCCTTTTTATAGCAAAAAATGGGGAAAATTGTGAATGGAACTTCATAAACTTTTGATATCCATACATGTAATTACACTGCAGACTTCAGCATGATCAGCACTATTATTTTGATATAAAGGGATAGTCAGGACTAGATTTACTTGTATTAAAAAAAAACCTATTTATTAGTAAGTAATATGCCATTTGAAGGAAGTTATTAAGGCTTTTTTAAAAACATATTATTACTCGCAAACTGCAACCTGGTTATTATAATTAACTTGTTTCCATAGCCAGAATAAATATATACGTTTCTTTGATGTGTGTTTGCCTTGTTTTGTATATTCTACTTTGACATTTAAATGGATTTCTTAGGTTGGTTGTTTTGTTTTGACCCTACGCCTAAATTCCTCATCACTGGTTTTGTCCCTGCCCTTTCTCAGTGTTTCTGACCCAGGGATTCTGACTTTCGACTTTCGGATGCCCTACTGGTACATCTGCTTCTTTTATCATTTGGTGGTATTTCTATCCCACCGATTGATCTCCTCCATGCTCATTTACACAGGCAGTTACTAGTATCTGTCCTATCGTTATAACCGTTTTCTCAAGAAATTTGGTCATAATTCAGTCAAGGGGAGATGTAGTTTGTTCAAGAAAATTTAAATAATGATTTCTTTCCACACGTCAATGCAACTACTTTGCTTTCATTATCGATACCATGTTTCATCTTCTCTGTTATTTTTATACCGATTCCTCCTGCAAACTAACTCATGGGCTCGCTGTATTTTTTCAGTGATCATGAATTAGCCCAATGCTGAATGACTTGAACTGGCAGTTAGTTTTGCCTCCTGCCTTTACTTTTCTTATTATTTCTGACCGTTGTTTGATGAATCTCAAACTATTTTCAGCTCTTAGACAGAAATAATTATTTTGATACCCCACTCTGGCTTTCCAAACAGATGCAAAATAATTGTCTGTATTGTTCAAGTAGGAGCAGAAGTAGCGCAGTTTGTCAGTTACGCTCAAAAACCAGTCAAGGCTTTCATTTTTTCTTTGTAACAGATATAGTTGTATTCGTTTTCACGTTACTAACGAAATGCACAGATCTATTTTTTTTCTAGTCAAATTTACCGGGATTTGTTTTACTTTTTTATTTGATTTACAATTCTACAATTTCCACAGGGATATAGGCGCAGCACCTGTAACCTGCAAAGAATCTGAATTACGACACTCATAATTTTTTACGGTTTGGTGATTGAATATCGTCTTTTCGAATCGCATTATCAGGGCACAGCAAAGTTAATTTTAGAGCTTAAGGCAGACAATTCTCGCTCATCTCGTAATTATTTCTCTTCAAGGTCTTATTCCCAAGTCCTCGCATAAAGTTTCACAAATCTTAATAAAAAGACCGAAATACTCTTTGTCCAAAAGCCTTTGATTTACTTCAAAAATGCATGCCGCATAGATTTTGGATGGAATACCATTTTTCAAAACTTAAAAACAGTAGCATCGCGTTGGTCTGCATCGGAAACTTTTTTTTCCAAAACAAGGTAATTTTATAATACTCTGTTGACTCTTGAATGTAACTGATGTCGTTGGTGTCATGGATATCGTCCGTTGTAATATTGATCTTTTCTGCATCATTTTTAATTGAATAGTGTTCACTGTTAGCAACGTGCCTATGTTTTCCCAATATTTTTTAGCACACCTTGTAAGGCCAGTGTCTGTTCCTTCCGGGTTTCGGATTGCAGATAGACCCGATCTCGAGCTATGATCGTCGGTAAAAGTCCAATAAGGCCGCTCAGAAACAGGATATCGGGTCGACCGCTTTGCCTACAAAGCAATTAGAATGTGTGCCCCAGTCGGTTGAATGAGACAGCCTTGTCAAAATGAATGCCAGGGCGTCAAGCTATGATGCGGAAAACCTAATAGTGCACCGTGTTAGGGAAAATGTCACGTTCCTAGAATATGTTACAGGTCTCGATAAAAGTAGGACTCGTAGGATTCCTATGCAGGAGGTTATCTTCAAGCCCTCAATTTAGTGACTATTTACATCTCGTATATCCCAAGGAACTTGAGATAAAGGTCACTACAGATTCTAGCAGATCCACTTCATATTTGGATTCATTTTTCGACATTGACGCAATTGGAAGGCTTTGAACAAAGCTCTATATCAAACTTGATGACTTAAACGTTTCAATAGTCAACTACTTTCCTTTTCTGTGTAGCAACGTTCCGTCTGCTCCAGCATTTACACGGCTGACAAGCAAATTGTTAACACATGTTGTTGTCAAGATCAAGAAATTTTAGGGAGGCATCAAATACGGGATTTCTATATCTCTCAGATTAGCACAGATGTTGGTTTGGCATATAGTTTGGCGATGACATTCCATATGGAGTTGAACAACACTATATCAATCTCTGGCAATGTGATGGATGTTCAGCAAGCAGGAACTGCTTACTCTTCCGTAGCACCTGAGTTCACTCTCGTTACGACTTGAGTTTGCGTTGCTAAATGCGGTTTAGTTGTTATGTTTTTTTGTTGTTGTTGTGTACTTTGCTTCGTTGTGATGATTTTTGTCTTCCGATGTGTTTCTTTGTCTTTTCGGTATAATGATTGCTTACCTAATATGTACACCTTTGTTTCCTAAATTGCCCATCTTTATCCATCACTCCTTATTCCAGTGTCATTCTGATTCCGATTGGCCTTGTGTCCCAATTTTCTCCACTTCATCTTCATTTCATGTTAATTGTATCAAACCTCAAGCTAACTAACTAACTAACTAACAGATATGGCGTTTCCTATCATTAGGAAGGCATTTTCCTTACGTTTGTCGCACAACATCCATGGTCAAAACTTATTCTAAAGTAAATAAAAGGAATTTAGCAAAAGCTTGTCCTCATTTTATCTGTTTCTATTACTCTTACATGTCTTATGGCAAACATCCTTGGAATAATTCAGGAATTAACTTCTTCAGATATGGTTAATTCATGACTGTATATTTAATGTGTTATTCGTGACAATGTTTCTTTTTATGTTAACTCAAATTTGTAAACGCTTAAAACACTGATAAAATGTGTCAAAGGATCGTGTGCATAGTACATATAAACCATTAATATTGAGAAAACTCTGGCCTTTGCATGTTTTCGTGATATAAGATTTTGTTGTTTTTATTAATTGAACAAAATTGTGTTTCCTGAAATACTAAAAATATAATTTGAAAACGCCTTTACGTGTTTACACTATGCTTTCATCTTTGTTGAGGTCAATGTGCAAAATGTCCTTGTTTAAAATATGACGCCCTTGAAGAAACTATATAGCTATGGCAAATCCCTTGACCAAACGTGTTATGATATGACAGATTAATATGATCTGTGATTTAAAACAGTTTTCATATTCATCTCTTAGATTCACGTGTAGCCAAATTTGAGCTTTTGGGATAATAACTTACCTTAGTAAGTATACGTTGATTATTTTCATCGTTGTTTTCATATTTACTTTTTTCATGTTTGCTTATACATGTAAAACATAAAGATTCCCCTAAAACATTACAATTTGTTTACTACAATGACGTGTATCTTCGAAATAACAACGCCATTTCAAATGTATCTTAGTATAAGCATTTGACACCGGATTACCAAATTATTTTACTTAAATGCATGATTCTAATCGTATATTGTACTCAGTAACATGTTGTTTGTTTGTTATTGCTGTACTTCAGAGTATTGAGGTCCCATGCGGGGCCCAGGAGGCGAATATGCCCGCAGCAGTGCTAGCCTTGTCGGTAAAAGTCCACTTAAGAGCACCCAGGAGCCTGCAATCGGACCAGGCTATTAACATCTGTGTAGAGGGCCACGTTTCATTCACGTAAAAGATCCCTTGTTGACAACCAAGTAGTGCGCCACCCAGGCTAAACTAAACTCTCCGCCCCTACTCACCTCCACCCTTTTCTTCAAAATTTACTGTTTTATTGTTTTTTTTCATCCCTACCCTTTATTTTATTTCTCATCATCATCATTTCATTTGCTCATTTCATCATCCTTTTCATGCTTATTGTCTTTGAATAACATATAAAGCGTTGTAATTAGGGCGTTAAACACCAACTCACTCACTCAAACAGTCAATTGAAAGTATTGAGACATCGTGTTAATAAAATGATGAAAGAGTTGAATGCGGACAACGTGTCGAAAAGGATGGAATGGGTATAGATTCACAGAGACGATGTCATGTGACCAATAGCCATTCGCTAGGTCAAACGGCAACCATTTTGCCGCATTGTAAGGTCATCTGGTCGTTAGATTCTCCACGTGACGTCCTATACTTTACTGTTTTGGCGTATCCTACTAATTTTCGATATTTTCCCTGGGGTACACACCAATTGGGTATTAACTGTCTAATGTCGGAAATGTTCCAAATTACAGTGAATTAACTGAGTTGCGGGCCATTTCGCCACTCGGTGACCACATATTAGCCCAGTAGCAGCGTACTTGTGTACTTCTGTACAACAAATGTTTAGTTTATATATACAAACATGTTCTATTGTAATTAAGACCACATTGAATCAACTAATTTCAACTCTAATTCACTTTAATTGTGACTTCGAATAGATCTAATTAAAAAAGAATCGGAACAAAATACCACGCAAAGGAACACATGGTAAGGACAATGTATCGTTATTAAGATGGCGATAATTAATGTTATTATTCACGTTTTCGTTTAAACTTGAATTACTGTTCTTTCTAATGAGTGGAAAGATGTATTCGTTTCACGCATCAGAATTGAAAATCGAGATTATTTACTCTTAATAAAGATCTCTTCTTGTTAATTTCATTTCAGTGGTTAAGGAAATAGAAATAGTGATTGGGAAAAATAAGTGTTTTCAGAATTTTAAATAGAAAATTTTAAATTCTCTCATAAAATGGTCCAAAATCATAATATCAATTGTAGAATTGAACATACCGGAAAGATTTTTTTATAATGCTACGTTTTAAATGTTTGAGTTATTTTATTTAATTAAGTCTTTAAATTTGCAAGTAAACAAATCTTTGTCCAGGCTTACATTAGGCTTAGTTAAGAATCAGGCATCAATCATTTTTGTTTAAATCTACACGACTTTGTATGTTTCGAGTTTATATATTTGAAATTGTTTTTAAAAAAAGTTTTTAATTGACAAAACACGGTCCAGGTACAACTTACAATTGTCGCCCAAATCTATTTGTTTGCATACTAAATCAGAAAAGACATGATTGTATTACATGTATTACATCTCAAGACATTTCTTTTTATGGGAATTACTAAATAATATGTTCTTGCCTTTGTTTTTAATAAACCAAACATAACAATAAGTCTTAGATATATACAATGTAAACACACAGGTTCGTAAGTTATTGTGTTACCCCAATTCTCGCCATAACACCATTTTAACTTTATGCGGTAAAATCATAAGAGGATGATTACATAAGCTAATTATTACAGATGAAATGAGATGGGGTCACAAACCACAGAGGTAAACAAAATTTCATCTGACATTGGAAAAATTGAGGAATGGGAAAGGCATACAGGGATGGTTTTAACTTCGCGGAACGTGACTTCCTGTACGCGGCGCTCCCTGTCATGTTTTTGGTCGGATTGCAGGGACTGAAACATAAAATGGTGAATGTCGGGCGTGCGAGTGGGGAAGAAATTTTCGTAACAATAGTTGGTATACAGGGTCAGGGTGTGGTCACATAACGTGGGATATTTGAGGTCTGTCACTCACCTACTTCCTGTTTAACAAAATGCTGTTTCAATCACAGCTACTAAACACACAGTTGCTCTGTGAGAGACACCAAGGATACTATGTGCACAAAAAAGCAAAATTACTATTTTGTAATGCTGCGTATGGTTATCAGACCTGTTATATATATATTCCGCATTCCGAATTCTGAATTATGGCTGAGTCTTTTCGGCTTTCGAAAGTAAACGTTTTCAACTTCTTTTAGTTGTTTATTACAGAATTGTTACTAGGGATTTTCTGAATAAACCAATGTATGTGTAAGCTATGCAAATCTACTCTTACAAAATTAAAGTTTTTGTGCAATGACCTTATTAAACGATTGTTTTGGCAAATGACCGTTGACACTATACCTAATTGGCCAATGAGTTTAATTATTGCATTTTTGGCAGCGGGCCTTAATGGATTCGAGTAAATCAGAAAGCCGAGAAGGCTCAACAATTATATATATTCCGCATTCCGAATTCTGAATTATGGCTGAGTCTTTTCGGCTTTCGAAAGTAAACGTTTTCAACTTCTTTTAGTTGTTTATTACAAAATTGTAACTAGGGATTGTCTGAATAAACCAATTAGATTTAACAAATAACAATATCTGTGGTAGGATTTAACACGTGTTTCTATTTGTGACACTAATTCCTGATGTATATTTTATTAGATCATTATAGGTTTATTTTTGTTCTAGGAGGAAAAAGTAGTTGAGTTTAATTAATCATGGTTTGTTCCTTGAATTCCAGTATGGTCTAATTTGAGAAAAAAGAGATTTTTGTTAAGAAATGAAACGGATGAAGATTTGTAAACGTAACAACAAACTAAACAGTTATATTCAATCTCCATTATGACAGTGATTTCAAAGTGATTACAGACATATATAGACAGAAATTACAGATAAAACACATTTGGCAGTTGAATAAAATGTTAGGTGGAACCATATTTTATGAATTTTGCAATATTAGCTCTTTCATTGCGGTCTCAGACATACAAAACATATTCGCTCTTGTAAAACGCGGAAGGGAAAGCCAGTTGATCATCTCTTGAATCAATAATAAACCACTTTGTGCAATACTCTTATCAAATTATTACAACGTACAAAAATGTAGTATATTGGAATCTATCTATTTTTTCCCGTCTGTTTTAATACATGTAGGTTGAATTAGGGCGATAAATATACAGGTGATGATAAAATGAACATTAAATGATGATGTTCGTGTGTCCGTCTGTATACCTATTTTGAAGAAATGAGAGAGTGGTTTGGTGTTTTACATCCTTGCAACACTATATATATGTAGGTTTATGTAAGGACGATAAGCATAAATAGGATGATAAAATGAAGATGAAATGATGGTGTTCGTCTGTCCGTCTGTTTACATATTGTGAAGAAATGAGAGAGTGGTTTGATGTATTACGCCCTTGCAACACAATATACATGTAGGTTATATAAGGGCGATAGGCATAAATAGGATGATAAAATGAAGATGAAATGATGATGTTCGTCTGTCCGTCTGTTTACATATTGGGTATATTCGCAACCCTTGACCTACACAGGTGTATTCACTGTTGAACTCCACCGGTTTAAATGACATATCGGTATTGTAACAAATGGCCTTATGGATATATAATAACGAGAAAATCAGAAGTTAAGTCATATTTTTTAGGTTTCAGATTTTTATTTATTTATACTTATTAATCATAGTTATAAAATAAGCTGCGACAACTTTTGTTGGACCTACTTTTTTTTTTCTGGAAGCCCTTACTGATAATTTGCAGTTTCACACATTATGCCACATATTGGTCATCTTTAAATGTCTGTATCAAGAAAAAAATGCACAGCAAACTATGAATTTTCTTCATATAATTTTAGCTTTTGTAGGGTCAGAACATTGTAAAATTCAAGGAAAAAAATAAGTTTTAATCATTACTTTAAAATTACGGCTCCTGACCAGAAAACATCCTAAACTGTGCAATGTAAGAATGACGTATGTGGGAGCACCCCTTAGACATAAGCTACAAAATGTTTTAAAGCAATCACTTTAGTATACATACGAAAAAAAAACGACATTCGCCCAAACCTACATAACTTGAAAGGTCAGTACTATATTGTTGATTTATTTTATTGCTTAGGATTCTGTTATTATTTTTTTCGAGCATTCTTATTCCCAAACGCCAGACACTAGAGTTGATCAAATTATAAGAAAGTTATGATGATTATTTTCTAATATTCTAATAGAAATTATTGAATTTGACTTCAAGGTAATTCCCAACCCTGGACATCGGAAATCAAATTAAGCTTTCTGGAAACGATTTTCCTGTATATTCTGTACAAGATGTAATCTTGCTAATTATTGCAATTGAGTTTAGGCCAAAACAGCCATCACGACGGGTATGAATAATAATATTCCGCCTTAAAAAAATGTATTTTACTTTTTTGTACTATAAAAATATGTTCAATTTTAATATTAAGTTAATATCATTAAATACAATATAACGTTTAAGGTAACAATTAAAGCCTTATTAAGTTATTATAATTTTTTGGGGGTTTGGTAGTTGTGTACCTTGTATATAAAACGGCATATGAATATTTGTATATGGATTAATAACGAATTAAAGATATCATTACATTTTAAAAGACCACATAATTTCATTATATGTGACAAAATTATTTCTAAATTTCAACTTTATTTTCATCCTCAATTTTTCTGACCGCTGACCATAGTTGACAAACTTTTGTGGAGTGTGTCAGGCTTTGTGCATGTACACATGTAAGATATGATATTGTATTGGAGACTCTATTGTAGACCCCACGAAGTGCGTCACGTCAGATAAATTTTCCGCCCCTACTACTAATATCCTGTTCCCTTTTTAGTGGTCTTCAAAATTTACGTTGGTCTTTATTTCCGACTGAACCCCATTTTTCTTATCGTCATTCATGATCATTTTATCATTCTTTTCATGTTCATCTCCATAATAAAGTCGTGCTAATAATTCCTTCCTAATGTAAACCGGGTCGGTCACAACGAACCAATCATATTCAAAATAAATTTATCGTGTACCTTTGAATGAACTACGGTATCAACCAATGGTAGCGACTTTCTGATTAAATCAACATTTTAGATCGTTAGTACCGACATGTGTGTTATTGTGCTGTACGTGTGACGAATAAACCCCAAGCAGAGCTAACCATGTCCGTGAAGGTCCCCCAAAATAGCCCAGTACCACAATGACGACTTAAATGCGTGTCCCAGCTGGTAAAAAAAGATACACCTGTGATCTTTCACAACGTGTAGTCAGGGTAGAATACAAATATCGTGACCATAAATCAAAATGGTGAAAATTGAGGGGGATTGTCAAGGTTTTCGCACGTTGTAGAAAACTACTAATCGTTTTGGTCAAAGTATGTGTGGACGTGTATAGTTCCTTGCAGAATGCTCATTTGCCATACATGTACTTATTCTGCCTTTTTCCAGTGCCAGTCAAAATTAGTTACCTCAATCGGCCGTAAGTCCTGTGTTCTCATTATCATTTCATTTTCATTCCACTGATTAGACGATTTTTGTGCCACATTAAAGTAAAGCAATAATTAACCGTACAGTACCCTTTTCAAACAGAAAGTCTTTCTTCAGTTATACCAGCTTTGATCATTGAACCGATTCATATTAAGTAAAAACATTTTTTTATATTTAACAAAATAAGAATTGAATGATCTGCCCCCATCTAATTTTCCACATTTTTGTTGAAAGATTTTATCTGTTTAACATTGTCCAGGTCTTACGAGACTACATGTACAAGATTGCATCTGAGAACGAATCAATTTCTGCACTTTTATATTATTGTATAGATTGCCTTTGTTGCCTCTGCGAACTCAATTTAATCTCTTTATAAGATGCATTCACCTTTAAATATTAGCAGTGCTACTCCAATTTTTAATCTCCCACGCTCTCAATAAGAAAAAAGAAGCTTGATTTAAGCCAGATTATTAAATCAGAACCGTGTAAAAATCCACAAATAAAAGTTCGAAATAGAAAAAGTTATTGGTTTCAATGGTTATAAGTTAAATACATCTAAACTTAATTTACATCTTGTCAAAAGAAGTTCAGCAGGAAATTCTAAATAATAAAAGAAAGCTTAGCTGGAAAATAAGCACAATATTCTTTTTTTTATATTCTTTGACTGAATAGATTATTTAGATTAAGTATATTGCTTATAATGTAGAAACCTTACTGTGTGTGTTACATATGATAGAGTTGTAAAAAGGTCACAGTACGTCTATGGAAATAAAGAATATATTAATTAAAGTCCTTCCGCGTTGGATGATTATCGTGATGTCTTTATTTCGAAATATGAATTTAAAGGTTCGAATTCGATTGCAGGGTTCAACAATGGCATTTGACTATCGGAAATCAAAACGGACCGACAGACAAGCACTGGACACAGAAACCAACATCACAAAGACTTTGAACACTTGAAATGGAACCAACATCGCTACTTTGATCAGATGAACTTTAGTGGAATCGAGAGCAAAAACAAGTTTATATGATTTGCACAGACAGACAAATTTACATATTTGTTAAGTACTTATCGTGGACTTAAACAATCCCAATGCTGCTTTCAAGGAACCGCAGGGGTACATGTAGTTAGAATGGGAAAGTTGAGAAAACGATTAGCGGAAGAAGAGTTTCTGAATTGTAGTACATCTAAAGTATACCATCTCTGTATTTGATATATATGGTATGAAGAGATGCTGATTTCTTGTCAGTTGTTTTTCGTTTTGAATGTTTTTTTGGTGTTGTTCTCGTTTCTGTTGAATAAATGTGCCATTGCCTTTTCGCTTTTTTGGACTTTTTATACTTAAATGTCTCTTTGCCTCTTGTAAACATTACGTTTCATGGAAATTATAATTTGTACGAGCTTGATAGTGAAACATTAACGTAAATTGTGCATTTGATGTTGTTCCAAGACACTATAATTGAGTGTTTTGTGTTTATTCGTGCTGTTCTTGTTCGTGTTTACCGGTTTCGTGGTTTCCTTTCGGACTTTTCACACTCGAATGCCCCATTGACCAGTGCCTCTTTGCCTCAAAAGGCTAGAGACATCGAAATATGATCCGCATTCAGAAGTGTACTAAAAATCTCGTCAAAGTTGTAAAATATCCTTCGCTGTAATACGTACACTGAGACTAAGTAATACATTAATTCATGAAAGAATGAGGAAAGGAACATGCTTACATCTGTCTAGGAACTATTTGCCACATAGGACCCACATGGGGGCATTGTTGAAAGGGCAAGATTAGTGAGCGTTTTTGGATGATGAGTTAGTCGTCGACTAGAGTAAGGATCTGAAGAAGATTTCGTGACATCCGGCATTGCAATGATTTTTGTAAAGAAATTCAAACATGAATGATCTGCAAATGGCTTTAAGCAACAGCGACAGTAACTGTAACAGTATAACCTAACTTAAATTATTAAGAAAAATAAGCTTAAGCTCAATTAATTTTAATAGTTTAGATATCATAATTTTGGGGTCAAATATCATGTCTATATAAACCTTTCGATTTAGCCTAAAAAAAACATAACAAAAGTTGACAGATTAAGGAAAATAAATATTTTATTTACATCACATCGCTTAAATACAAAGCAAATTTAGGCATAGACAGAATCTTTTATTTCTATTTGATTAAATTGTACAGTGTGTAAAATTTTCAAAATTGATCACCCTGGCTCACAATACACTTAACATTTGAATTAACTCCACGGATTTATCAATCTCATAGTTTAAGCAGTATATTTTCCTATTGTTCGATCTTTTTACTTGATATTGTCTCAACCAATGTCCCACAAAAAATATGCATTTTATGTTGTTCCAAAACACTATGATTGAAAAAAAAACCCTGTTAGATTTTTTGCCCATTTAGATAAGCACATTCAACATACACATAGGAACAATTGACTTTTTAATACCACTATCATAAAAAACATGTAAGAATAGTAAAATGGAATTGTCTTAAATTATCTCTTGAATCCCAAAAGCAAACACGTTTTAATCTTACACGTGCCCTATGTGGACAAAAGAAAAGAAAATGGAAGAATTTTTTGTTTTATAAAAGATATCTAATGCGATATGCCATCTTTCCTTATTTTAAAAATAAAGCATGATTTTTGCAGTAAGCTAAACGAATCAATATACAATTCTTCGTATAACGATATTCGAACCATGGACCTTAACATAAAGTAAACAAAGCAGTTGACAAAATTATACATAGATAAACATTCTCACTTTCGAACCTGCCCATTAATACATAAATTTGATTTTAAATGCAAAACAATACATCTTTATTACACAAAGCATTAACCCCTTATCTAAATAAATCAAAACAATATTGTACCTTTTTCATCACTTAATTTTTAGATTTGTAAAATATCAATTTACATATTTGATCGAAAATACATGCAACTTTGACCAAATTACTTTTCAATCAGTAAAGGGAATGTTCACTCTTAACAAGTCTCAGCAAATTGTGAATCTTAGAACATGTAGAACGTAGTTTTTGAACAAAAATAATAAAATGTTTATTATGGTAATAAGAATGCTTGGACATGCGCAACCGCGCATTGGCATGTTCCATCCGGTCACACCAATTCACTTTCTTCCGAGAATTCTCTTAACCTCTGTCTATAAATCTGAAAAGAGAAAAAAAAGTAAAAATGTAAACGTTGTAAAAGGAAATATAATTTATTCTAAAAATAAGCAGTTACATATCTTTATTAGACCGGATATCACCATGTGCGTATAATTTTTGTCAAAATCCTCTCTTTGTTTCCATAAGTAAAGGAAGCAATGGCCACATCTCTTTTGTTTACCTTTTTAATAAAGAACAATTACTTCGACCTTTTGTCAGAAGTATTTGAATATGTTAACTAATTGAAGGTAGAGAAATAAACAAAATCATAGAAAAATGTGCCCATGGGAACAGATCCTTCCTTAAGGTCCCAAAACAGAAAATAGACATAATAATAATGGCAGAATTTGTTAATGTAGACATTACAAAACATATTGTCATTAGGATAAACAACATACTAGTACAATTTATATTCATTTTAACAAGAAAAGTCTAACAGTGCATATAAAAAAATGCAAAGTTACAAATGAAACCTAGGTTAATTTGTAGTGAATTGGTACAATGTAC
Source organism: Arcuatula senhousia (assembly GCA_963971305.1). Taxonomy (NCBI): domain Eukaryota; kingdom Metazoa; phylum Mollusca; class Bivalvia; order Mytilida; family Mytilidae; genus Arcuatula; species Arcuatula senhousia. The sequence goes on along the minus strand of OZ020309.1, from coordinate 25,874,923 downwards.
ACATTTAAAACTGGGTCGGGGGGTTAAGAAAAATTCTGTTAATGTAATTAAACTTCCAATAGGAATTTCAACTGACGCATTATTATAGAAAGTTCTTTTTATATGGACAAAAACACACAAAAAACACCATGGCCTTTCAACATCTTTAGGGATTGAATAAAAGAAATCATTCCAATAGTATGTACAAAGTTGACTATCCTTAAAAGGAGACATAGAAAAATGAAATAAGATGCACGACCTTAATTATCCCAAAGATACTCATTTATTTACTGTCAATTATAAAATAACGAAATAAAATGTATGAAATACGAGACTATTGTACTGTCAGTGGCAATAAAGCTTCCAGTTCACGTCCAATTAAGAACGATGTCTATCAAACTTGTTTGTACTTCCTGGGACACAAATAATTTCAATGCAAACCTATACCTTATATTTACTATTAAGAACAAAATAAAAAATACTGCACATGTACCGAACACATGGTGAATGAATATTAAACAGGTTCAGATTACTAACGTTTCGTGAAAAGGATTAAATGACTTGTAAGGGCAAAAATATACTATTATGACACTTTTAGTCGGCTAAACATTTACAATAATGTAAACGGTGAATGTATCTTGATATTGTTAACAAGTTGGACATTTCGTTCCGAGTATTTTTTTCCACCAGGGTTTCCTGGTTATATTTGAGTGTACACCAATGTATATATTTTATAGCACAACTTGTTGGAAGATTAGAAACGTGTAGACGGTTTTGAATTCGAATCCAAACGTTTTGTTTACCTATACAACCCCTTTGTAGGAGAGGACCCTTAATTTACACTACTATCGAGTTTTTGATAAATAAATGTGAAATTATACTGACACATGTATCAACTTATATGGTTGTCATTGAAAATTGTTGTTTGAAAGGGCAAGATATGACAAATAAATTTGGGTTTTAACCTCATTTGAGTATAGCGCTTCCCATGAGTCTTAAAAACGAAATGCGCGTCAGGCGTAGCAAAATATTTTGTCTGGAACATTGTTGAATTTTTTATTTGTAACATCCCTGAAGGTTAGCGCTGCTGGTGAAGTTTTAATTCCCCGAGTTCTGCGAGGCTAGCCAGCTCCGGCATCAACACTTTTGTCTTGAAGAACACTTCAAAGCTTTCAATTTCAAAATTGTCTAAATATTATGGTTCTTTCTATCCCAGACATAGGTTGATCTTAGTCATAATTTTGTTTTGAGTACTTTTCGTTTTCAACTGATTTGGATTTTGACCTTCCAATGTTTTGGTTTAAATGCTACTGATGAGAGGTTACTCCTTGAAATAGCAATATATAGCATATCCAATTTAACCGTTTATACCTGCGTTTTGGTATTTGTAAATTTGGTTTCCCAGTTTGATATTTTGAGTTTCATTTTTTTAATTGCTCCTAGGTTGATTTCATCACTCAAGAAATTCTACAGAAGACATCATGTGTTTGTAGACAAATAACGGGATTTCTATCTCTCAGATGAGCACAGATGTTCGTTTGACAGATAGATTGGTAATGTCATCCTTTCCGGATTTGACCAACACTTACTAAATCGATCTTTGGCAACATGACGGGTGTGCTTTAGCAGACAAGAGTGTCATACTCTTCCGGAGCACCTGAGTTTCACGTTGCTAAATGCGGTTAAGTTGTGTGCTTTTGTGTTGTGTGGTTTGTTTGGTTGTAATGATTTTGGCTTTGTCTTTTCGATATACATTGTAATGAAATTTGGTTACGACTTTGTTACACCTTTGCTTTTTTCTATGATCTCCGTAGTCATAAAATGTATTGCTTTTTCAATATTTTTGTCAGAGCGCTTTTCACGAGTCTTGAATAGACGAAACGGGCGTCAGGCGTAGCAAAATATTTTTTCTTGAACTTTGTTGGGTTTTTTTTTATGCCAGAGCTTGCACACATTTCACAGATTTTTTTATCAGACACCGATTTCTTCGTGACCGACTTTTGGAGCAGGGCTATAAGAAAATACGTCTCATACGATCACAAAAAAATTCTTTCTTCGTTATCAGCCACTAGTAGAAAAGTTCAAAATTGAGTTAAAAGATATGATAGTTAATTGTTTTAATTAGTATTTGACTGGTCTGCTGTACTGAGATGGTCACCTCAATATCCCTATTGTGTCTCACAACTATGTTGTGTTCTACGGTCATTACCGGATCCTAAGATCGCAATGGAAGAGGGAAGTTTGGCGCCATAAAACCTGGTATAACCCACCACTTCTTTGGAAGTGCCTGTACCAAGTCGGGACCATTTCGATCTTTAATTCTTCTGGTTTTGTGTTTCTCTCAAGTGAAAATTACAACAAAGTTCCAGACGGGGGCTTCTGTATTTTGTTCATGATAAATTTCATATCTTTATACGTGTCCTGTTGTGTTCGGCTTGTAGAACCTGATTCCAAGAAACTTTTACAGTCTCACACTGTTTTACGTAACTATATATTATGGGTTCAGCAACTTCTACAATGTCACACTATTCTATGTAACTGTATGTGTTATGGACTTGAAAATCGCAATGGAAGAGGGAGGTTTGGCGCCATAAAACCTGGTTTAAACCACCATTTCGTTTGAAATGCCTGTACCAAGTCAGGACCATTGCGATCCACCAATTCTCCGGTATGACTGATTCGTTTATGTCATTTTCTCTGGACTATGAGATTGATCATTCAAGTTCGGTAGTTTTGTTATTACCTTTATTTATTGCAGTTACTTGTCCCGTGCGGGGCCCGGATGGCGAATTAGCTCGCAGCATAGCCTAGCTTGTCGTAAGAGGCGACTAAGGGTCTTGGGATTCTGACGTCGGGTCAGTGCTCAGCCCACAGAGCGACCAAGTGTGTACCCTAGGTGTCTGAATATGGTTGCCCTCGTCCGCGGGGTTTGTCAGTTCTATAACACGGAAACCCTTACCGCTGACAATAGTGGGCCAACGTGTGTGGAGAGAGTCCACTTCATGCACGTAAAAGACCCATTTGTGGACCGTCATGTAGTGCACCAATTTGTGGACAGCCAAGTAGTGCACCACAAAGGCTAAATTGTCTGCCCATACCCAACTCTTCCCTTTTGTGTAAAAAGGCGTTAAAATCATACAAGTTTTCAGTAGTTTTTGGAAAATTTAACTATGGGACACACCAGATACTAAAATATTTTATAATTAGTGGTCAGTATCTTTTCTTATATTGATGATCATGTAGTGGTTCCCTGTTTGGATCATATATGTAGTAAATGTGCAAAAACACTCAAAATTTGCAGTTTTGTATATGTATTAGCTTTTAAACAAATAACATCTTTTAAGCCAAACTTTGGTAAATTTTCTTGATTTACAGAGAACAGCTTTATACAAAATCATGCTTCAACTATTGAACACTATATATATTGCATATCTATCATGTTAATCATTTTCAAATTTGGAGCCAAATTGGGCTCTTGCATGTATCATACCTGTCCTAACTCGACTGAATATAAACTATAAAGGAATGTTTAACTGTTAATCATTTAGATCGACAACAATCAGATTATATCGTGTTTTACTGCTAATCACACAATAACACTATATTGTTAAGTATCAAACCACAACCATTTTTTTTACTTGAAACAGTGTTTGCCCACTGTGAACAAAGGTAATGATTTCGATATTATGACCTGACAACCCCCAGCGGGCAAGGGCAACCCAATTCCGCTAGTGTCTCCACAGATCCAATCACCCTCCTTGGGTATTCAATGATCTTAACTAAACAGTTAAAGGTAAATTCGATAACATATATGTGTACCTACTATAGTGTGCATTGGAACAATCTTCCAGTTGTAAATTTGGTTTTGTACTTTTTTAAACACTTTATTGTCTTTTTATACCCTGACACACGAGGTATACTGTTATGCACTCAGTTTTTTTTTTCGGTGTCTGTCCGTCCGTCCGTCTGTCCGTCCCACGAAGGTTTCCGACCGATAACTTGAAAACGCGTCAAGGGATTATAATAATATTTTGCACAGGTCAAGTTCGATTTCCAGCATGATTCGGAAAATAGTTTTTGAGATATGCCACTTTGAAAAATCAAATTTCATGAATTGTTTAGTTTCCAACTGATAACTTGAAAACCCGTCAAGGGATTTAAATGATATTTTGCACAGCTGTTAAGTACAATAAAATACAGGTCCAGTTTAATTTCAAGCATGATCTGAAAAACAGTATTTTGAGAAATCCAACTTTATGAACTATTGATATTATACCGTGGCGGGGTATCATTTAATATCTCATTACATGCCCTATTTTTTTAGCAGTGATAAATAGGATATATCAGAAAGATGAACACCAAAGTATGGCTTTAATGAATATGGACAAAAAAAAACTAGTTTGATTGCCACTTGGGTATGAAATGATCGGAATGTTTGAAAAAATTGGTAATTGGTGCCACGGGTCTTACTTTTACAGAAACAGCAAAAAAACTTGAAGATTGTGACATTGTTCAGACTGTGCATCACTTTGCATTGTGGTAAGGTGTTCTTTATAGTGGCCTGACGACCAGGGTATGCGAGTTAGCACTGTAACTTGTTCAATTATCTGGGCGTACATCCCAGTCTCTGCAGTCAGGACTACTCGAATTATTATTAAGGTACTGGGAACTGGTTGACGTGACTGATATTTGGTATTTTTTGAGCAAATATCACGTATGTTTTGAATATGTATGTCTTGAGCAACCCAATGATTGAAAGTAGCAAGCAGACACCATTCATTTTACAGATATTGACAGTCGGATATCGAATGTACCAGGTTATGAGAAACTTTTATGTTGTCTTAGAATGTAAAGACTATACAAGAATAAGCAAACATTGAAAATTGGAAGCTAAACATCTATATTTATGAAGAGATATAACGACAAGGTAGCCATCACAACTCTTAAACTCTTAAAAATCAAGCACAGCAAACAGATCCCATTGATTATTATTGAGGAAATTTGATAAATAATTAGAATATTTAGAAAACCTTGTTGAACAAATAAACGTTTATTCTCCGAAAAAGCAAATGCGTGTATGATATTTTAAAAATCCAACCTCTGTTATCTAAATGTTCATGAATGAACAGTAATTTTTATAAAGCTTTTTTTCATTTTAATAAAGTACAAGCACCTTTGTGCACTTACTGACGAAACCTTGAACTTGAAAATATTTTTAGGTTTAATACAAAATATTAAGAAAGGTCGTGCCAATTGAAAACCCTGTCACAAACCTGTGTTTGAAATATACATAAATCGTACCACAAGTGAATACTAGAAACACTATTTTGTAATAACAAATATAAAATTCCTAGTATCAATCACTTGCTCTGAATAGTTAGCTTTCATTCTCAATTCAAACGATCAACAACACATTAACTTATACCAATTTAGCTCAACGTTATTTCCTGAGTGAAAAGGCTATTTCATTAGTATTCAAATTAAAGAAATAACTCTTTATATATGTCCCTAGTTGACCATTCCTGTCTATTATAATTATGATATGACGAATATCATATACGATAAAAGATGGATGAGAAGATATAAAATTCCTTTAATGTATATTAGAATGGTACGAAATCTATAAAAAATTATCAGGTTATGTTCATTATTAAATTATTTCATAAAACAAAACTTTTTTCCTTTGGCGTTTTTTTGTATATTATCACACACGCTCCTGTTAACGTCGTTATCAGGCCGAATGTGTGCTTGTTGGGTCTTATCTGAATTGATCGTAGAATTATTTAAGGCGTGTTTGAACTGTCTGGAACGTTAATAAATCGGGTAAATAGTTTATAAGCCCATATGTTATCATGAGTCAAAAGTTCTTAATATTACATTTGGAAAATGAGAAAGATAAACTAATTTCTTATACACTCCCATTCATTAGGTAAATGAAAGACACGTTCCGATATATGACGTTCAACTGTCTTTGGTTTCTTGTGAATGGTAGAATAAGGAGTGACGTTCTCATACCTAGTTTTAACCCTTACAACATTTCGAATGCATTTATAAAGTCAGGACAAGTGAGTACGGTTTTTGACGTGGTATTAAACCAACATTTACATTCAAACTGATATTAGGCCTTAAAATGAAATATGCAGGATCACATACAGGTACAATACAAATTTGGAATAGCTAATCGTAATATTTGTACTATTTACGAATATTTCAAATATCCAAAACGTACATGTAGGAATGAGGGAAAGAACCAGGTATCAAGGAGGCATCCGTTTGTCAAAATCCAAAGGGCAGAGACAAAACCAGTTATCACCCACAAGGACAGGACATTAAAACAGACAACACATAAAACTCGGAAACACAAACACCAATGAATATCAATAAACAACGCAAACGTAGTCTAGTCGTAATGAGAGTGAAATCAGGTGCTCTGGAAGAGTAAGTGGTTCCTGCCTGCTATAGCACACCCGTCGCGCTGCCAATTTTTTATACAGTGTGTCAAATCCAGTAACGGAAGACAAAACAAAACATTATCACAAACCAACATCTGCACTCATCTGAGAGATGGAAATCCCATATTTGTTTATTAGCGCATGATGTCTGTCGTAAAATCAATTGTGAAACGATAACTGCATAAACTGGAGCGGACGGAATGTTGATTAACAAGAAGGGAAAGTTGACTCTTGGAAAGTTGAAGTCATCACGTTTGTTATAGAGTATTGTTGAAAGTTTTCCTTGACAGTCTATTTCGAGATGAAGATCAAAATATGAAGCAGACTTCCTGTTGTGTCTTTTATCTCAAGTTCCTGTGGATATATGAGATGTAAAACGTCACCAATTCGCAAATTCTTCAGTGAAATGACATCATCGAAATGACGGAAAGTGAGGTTAAAAGAGAGAGCCAGTCTACGATCTTTTTGTCCAGAATAGATTGTAAGAAGTCCACTTCATATGAATGAAGAAACAAATAAGCAAGCAAAGAGCCACAATTAGTGCCGATTGGAATCCCTATTGTTTGCTGAAAAACGCGTCGACCAAACTGAACAAATATGTTGTCGATAAGAAAATTGAGCATGTCGATTATTTTGGTCTTCTGTATATTTGTTCTTTTTCGTAGACTTTTGATGATAGAGTAAGTCTTAGTGTAATCGACTATCAGATATTTGTACCTGCGTTTTCCATTCTTTTTGAAAAAAAACCGGGTTGAATTAGTTGTTCAATTCGTAATTTCAGTAGTTCATGTGGAATAGAAGTGTAAAGAGTGGAAAAATCGAAAGTTTTCATGCATTTACAAGAGGAAAATGATTTAGAGTTAAGAAAATCCATCAGTTCTTTTGAATTTTTATGGATCCACATTTGATTGACAACATTTCTAGAATAACAACAATCGTAAATTTTCGGGAGGCCGGATTTTATTGCTGTAAGTAGGAACTCATACAAATTTACAGACAGCACCAATTTCACTCAGGTTCAAACAACTTAGACCATGACAGTAAAAAGCCATATTTTAGACAATTAAAGAACAAGGTCAAAAGACAAATTTGACATTAGGATTTTGTTGTTAGTTCTATCATGATCAATGAAAACTTCTCTCACTGTTGGAGGACACTGGTGTTTGCATTGATCTGACCTGATAAATAGGTTAATTTTCCAAATCAAATATACACCGTGGATATGCTATACGTAACATCAGTAATTGATAAAGTTGGTTCACTTATTGATAAATCCCAGAGGTTTAGAAATATAGCAGATTTGTACTATAATCACTATGAAGTCGTACGCTATTGTCTGTCCACGTTAACACAATTATATCACTTGTGTCCTTTGCCAAAGTGGAGCATTAAATTTGTCGTTTATAGTTTAAAACATCAATTTAAATGACCTAACGTTTTGTATAAATGAGGCAACACATGTTGTGAATAGTGTTCACATATCATGCCAAGATAAGATTGTAGTGCCGAAAAAAAGTATTAGATAGAAAGCACGCTTTTTCGTCTTGGAAGCAATCAATCGAATATCAATGAAATCGATTACATGTAATTAGTTTCGTTTCATTTAAATACTTCACTTCTCTTCTTTTGACCTCAAAAATAAATCACCACACCAAGGACTAATCTTTGAGCCCAACCAATGCCATGATTTGGCTTGTGATCCTTGTTTTAAGCCACGTTAAATAACTTTGTATCAACCTTTCTATTTATTATTTACAATGATCTTGTTAATGATGAAGTAAATGACTTTAGACAATGTACATGTACAATGACATGGTTTTGCATGAGTACAGTACACATCTACAACTATATAAAATAGTTTTAAATGAGTACAGTACACATGTACAACAAGTGAACATAGTTTTAAATGAGTACAGTACACATCTACAACAATTGAAAATAGTTTTGAATGAGTACAGTACACATCTACAACAAATGAAAATAGTTTTGAATGAGTACAGTACACAAATTGGTGATGTGTATTCAACAATTGGTATTGTCAATCTACAACAATTAATAGACACTAGTTCTAATGAAAACAGATATCATTTGTATTGTGAATCTGTAACAATAGCTTTAAATGAAACCAGTAAACACATTAGGGACCGACCATTTGATTTTTATGAGGGTCCATGATGGTGAAATTTTAAATAAAAAGGCAGGATGGCAAAAGTTCAGAAATAAAAAGGCAGGACAGTGCTTTGAATTTATAATTTAGTATTGTATGTCTGCAATGAGTACAGAACACATTGATATTGTGTATCTGCGACAAATTATAATAACTTACCAATTCTTGGACCAAGTCACTTAAAGATTTCAGATCGTCTAATCCATTGAATCCAGAGGTTTCTTCAACGACTATCGGTTCACTTTGCGTTAGGTCATAATTGTTAATTCCATAATTATCTAAATCTGAATTTTGTAATAATATCTTTCTGAGCAATAATTGATCATTTTGGTTGGGTTTGGAAAACTCAGTTGGTGGTGATGATCTTTTTCCGTTTCCTGTTGAAAAGAAAAGTGCAATACATTAGAAAGTTTATTTATACAACCCCAAATTGCTTCAAAAAACACTTCATTATCTACAAGGTTTTAGGAAAAAGTGAAAACTGAAATTCAGTATATTTACTATTTCAAAGGGCCATAACTGCCATTAAAATTTGCGGACATGAACAAAACATAAAATTGGACTGTAACTCATCATCATAGACATGCAAACCGAAAATCATTTTACTATTTACGAATAGTATGGAAAACTAAAGTTCAAAGTGCGTAAACTCCCGTAAACGGGACGAAATGTGTACGTGATCTGTAACTCATCATACTTGACTCACATAAATGTACCAGTTTATTATCTACAAGAGTAAGGGAAAAGTGCGGTAAACTGAAGTTTCAGTCAATTTTTAAAAGTTCAAAAGCCATAACTTCTGTAACAATTTGGGGACCACAATGGGCGCAAACCTTTTCCTGTAACTATTAAATTTGACTCGCATACAAAATCTAAGCCCATTACGCATTATCTGTAATAGTATCGAACGAAAAGTGCGGAAAACTGATTTTGTTACGAACAGTCGCACAAACAGTCAGATTTATTACTATTGTGCGTCTACCTTTATATGGCCTGGTGGGGCCCTTAATAATATTTTTTCTGTTTTTTGTTGTTTGTAATTCGCATGAACTATTCCTACAAAACCCTATAACAAACATTTAAAATATTAGTCATTCTTTTTTCGTACAATTTATATCCAAAGAAATATTTAATGAACACATGCTTTTACACTGAAATTACTCTCAAATGCCTATCACTTTTCAATGAACGAACGCCAATTTAATCAAACGTATATAAGGACATGTTTGTTAGCATTCAACCCCAATACACTGAATCAGTTGTGAACAGTCAATTCATTCAAGAACAATAAAGAGAACTGTTGCTAATGATTGGTAATTGAAGTCAATTCTAGGAAATTGACAGAAACCGTGTCAAGTGTTAGGCTGTCAAGAAAAGTAGTGGTTTATAGCATGAAGCATTGTGTCCTTCACAATATAAATCATTTGTTATGATAGGCTTTGTCCACTAAAGAATTACACAATTATTATTGAATAGCAATTTATTAAGATTTGTAACATAATGCGAATAGATATGGAAATGATGTTGACTTGAAATATAAGACAGTGTTAAATTGTTATATATTGATGTTCTAAAGTGTTCTTGTGTTGACTTCAGTCACACAAGTTGAACATGAAACAATTTTCATTTTCCAAATATTTTGCCGTTTAGCCTTTTGAAGGTAACACAGAGCCCTTACATGTAATTGTAAAATTGCAAATTGAGAACAATTGTTTAATTGCATACTAGGTCAGGTAATCAAATAAAAAACTATGCATTACTTACCCCCAAAACAGGCATGTATTGCCCATTGTCCTCGACATTTACTCCTAAAACCTGAAATGTATTAAAATATTAGATTAGCAGGTATAAATAGAAAATACACCTCAGGTTCTCGGTCTGTAATTCCATATTACATATATATATATTTTGTAAGTAAGTTCTTGCTATGCGCCCTAGCATCATCATCAATTAGCTGAGCATAAAAGTGTGCATTATAGCTTAATAATAAAGCAACAGACCAGAATTCCATTTCTCAATGTAACTAGAATAGAAGGTTTGTATTATATTACAATCCTAAGGGACCGACCATTTAACTTGAAGGGGGGCCTTTGTTTTTTTCCTAAAAAATATTCTTAAAATTATTTTTGATGAAAAAAATACTTTGGCAGCTGAGGGTAAGAAAAAAAATTATGAATAAGGATTTCTGCTATACAAAATAATGGTGATAATGTAAAAATATTCTTTCGCGACGCTTTTGAAAAATAAATACTTTGTGTGCTGTCTGCGCGGAATTTTGTTTTATCAAAACAAAAAACCAAGGCCCCTCTTCAAGTTAAATAGTCCCTCCATAAGGGGGTACCAAACATTGAGACAAAGAATTGTGTCGTTTAATTTCTTCAAATTTTGGAGTATAATGTACTTCAACTACTATAAACTCAGTTGCTTAAGCTTGAACAAATCGTTGCATAGGTTTCTTTGGAATTTATTTATTGAATATACAGTAAAGGAGTTTCAACAGTTCCCGTCTTGATCACTGAGAAGCTTGAATTATTTGTATAAAATTGTTTTTACCAAGACGTTTACCTGATATTTAAGAGTTATCCCCTTAGGTGTTCTGTAACCCCTTAAGCTTTAATAGAGAAACTGAACTTTTTAGTATTGAGACGAGTTTAGACGCAAGTGGGAATATAACTATGGATTCATTTATTTTCGTGGATACCAATTTTTGTGGATTGATGAAAAAATGTCAGTTCTTTGGTTCTTAAAATTGGTTGTTCTGAAGTCTTCAATATACAATGCAATTTCCTATTCATGGGGACCATATTTTGTTGGTTAGAACCACACACGGAAATCGATACCCAATGAATAATAAATTATCCACAGTATTTTGAGTTGGACGTATGTTTGTTCCTACACATACGTCTTACCTTTAAACCTTAAGGGCTGTGGTTTCATTATTATTCGTGGGGTATCAATTTTCGTGGTTGTCGTGGGTGGCATCGACCCACGAAATCTGATGCTCCACGAAAAGTAATCTAACATTGATCTGTATGATGCAGACTTCAGAACCACGAATTGAAGAATCCACGAATCTTATCAATTTTTATCAAACCACGAAATTTGATTCCCTCGAAAATAAATGAATCCGCAGTAGTTTAAAATTTAATTTAAAAAAAATACTATTTCCATCAATATGGCAAGAAATCTAATATGATATATTGCCAACGAGTGAACATTCTCAGGAACAAAAATCGAATTTCAGTTGACATGAAATTAAACAATGTTGCGTATTTAAATGTAAAAATATCAGCCTATTTGCAAGTTTGACAGTTGATGAAAAAAATATTTGATATTGGAAGAGATATGGTTCCTGTTTTTTCTCCATATCCTATCATTAACTGGATGATTAAACTTTAGATTCATGTTGAAATCCAATTAACATTAGAGTTGTAGAAAAAAATCCGAACATTGGAATGAATGTTATTATTTTTGTAGACTTGTTCAAATTAGATAGACTTCTTGTTTTGAAAAAAAAATCTGTTTCTACAAAAATGGTATACAAAACGTATCTGGATATATGATTGAGACATCTTAAGACACTTATCCTTGCTAATTGTATCCTTTTAAGAAATTGAACCAGATATATATTCATTTGTTATGAAATAAAATGATTGATTGATTGTTGTTTGCTTAATGTCCCGTCGGCGATATTTCAGCCATAATCGGGACATAAACAAGTTGTGATATATAACTAAATATGAAATAAAATAGTTTAGCAAATGTTGTATAAAACTAGATAACAACGAGTATCTAGTTTAATATTTTTTTCACTGACTAATGTAATTGAACAATTTGTCATATATATTTGTATATTAAGTATTATAAGTATGTCTACAATATCAATAGGGGATGTTTATGACGGTACTGTTATATCAAATGTATATAGATATATAGAGGAAGTACATAAACCATGACAATATACAAAATATGGTCCATACAAGAGACTAATACATTTTAGCCCGGGCAACGATGAAAATTCAATCTCGCAGTATTCTTATAACAAAGAAACTTGAAAAACTCGTCAAGATATAAAATATTTGTTAAGATATTATGAAATTACAGTAACATGCTTCAATACATGAAGAAAAACAAACACTTCATTCATTTCAAAGAGAACAATAAATATGCATCATTATATATTTGTAGCACAAATTGATTATATAGTTCACATAGTGGAAGGGGACCATTGTTTCGTGTTATAATTACATTAATATGCAATATGCAGAAAGCGAACAGATAATGCGTTGACGGGCATAATAGCAGTGGTTTGACGCTTAGCTGATCATACTGAAGCAAGCATACAATATGTCTTAAGATTAAAATGTGATTCTGTAATGAGGACCCACATTTTTGTTTTGTCTTATTTTTAGTTGATACTTTTGTTTATCTTATTCATGTTATCCATAAGCAGATTTATAAAATCAAGAAAATAATATACTCTTTAGTTATAGAGGTACGGAAAATAATTATCTTAGTCTTTTATTTTGTTTTACATGTACTTTTGAATTACCAATACTTTTTAAAAACAAATACGTAACTAGATTTATACTATTAGGCATAGAAATTGTGGACATAAAACCAAGTTTTCATTAGTATGCTTGCGAAACAGTATGATACAACTATTGAAGCCATTCTGTATTATGTTCAACTGTCTTTGACCAACAATAATTGATTACTATAAAAAATGGAACCAAACACAGCTGTTGTGTCTTTATCATAATCTCTTATTATAAGGCCAATTTCAAGCTAATAACAATCAAGAAAGTGACATTCTTGTAGCTATTGAAACTATTTCCTTTGAGCATATGACAGTGTTTGGTAACGCAAAAATTTTGAATCTTGAACAATCTGAACAAAAATTCGTGGTTTTAAAATTGCTTGTAGGTTAAACAATACGGTTGTTGGTACGTCTATTTAAAACACTGAACAAACAGAATGGCTTTGTGGTCCTTAACATTGCGCATACTTACTTGGATTTAATGTAAGATCTTGGTCTATCCTGTCACCTTTAAAGGACAGTACAGTTTACATGAATTACTAATGCTAAACTTAAGACAACAATGTAACTTTTTTGGTACAGGTTAGTGTTGGGTATATAAAAAAAACATCCCACTTGTACAAATGTAAGAATCAAGTCAAGTAACATGTACACAAAATACTTTAAATTATATATCACTATAACAGTTTATAGCTAGAGACAAAGAAAAATAATGAAAACCTATAAAGTTGATAATAAATACAAAAATATGTGTATACTAAAATAATATTTGAGATTAATATTCTATGAGTCCTAGCTCAATGATCGCTGCTCGCTACTCGCTTAATGGCGCTTAAAGGAAATAATTCTAAACAATTTCTATAATGAAACGATAAGAGACATAATCGACAATGGTCACATGAAAGCTATAAACCCAAACTGTTCCCATGATTCCATGTATTCTATAAAGTTCCTCATAGATTGATTCCATTTACATATGTGTTTCGGCTGTTTTGCACATCTTTTATGATGTCTATTTATTTGCTTATAATTTGTATTTCGTCTTTGCCTTTTCGGACAACAAACATACAAATGTCCCATGGCTCATGTTTATACTTCACTGCTTCTAATCTAGCAGTTTAATTGTTATGGGGTAAAAACTGTTTTAAAGTAAACCCGCATCGGGTATATTCCCTATTTTCGTAAATAGTGAGTTATCTCCCATTTGCAAGAGTTGTCCTCCATTACAGTAGGTATATTACATTGGACTGAATGGGGAAAATAAAGTTTTTATTTTTTCTAAATTATTCAAAGGGCCTAGCGGTCCCTGTTCGTCAAGGAAAACATGTTAAATACCTTTTTGAAAATCATTATATTTGACTTTTAGAAATTGTTTGACAAAATAAAAAATAAATGCAGAAAAGCTTATATTTCCCCACAGTAACTAGTATAAAATACCTTCTGGAAAGAGAAGATAACTCTACAAATGGGAGATAACCCACTATATACGAAAAGAGGGAATTCTTTTAAACCATGGCATATAAACATCTCCATCAACAAACTTGAACTCAATAGAAAAAGTGAAGTATACGGGATTCAAATACAGTACTTTACAAATATTACACATGACTGGTCAACAAGTCATACTTTGTCGATGATTATTTTTCTACTAGTTAATGATTAGTAAAGCCAAGGCTTGAAGCTATAAACAACTGTTAAATGGGTTTTACCTTTATAAGCAGGTTAAAAACCTTATAATGTTTGTTGTTGCAAAACATTAGAACTCCTACAAACTTGCACTAAACGCATTAACTTCAAAAGACTAACAAATTAATTGATTAAAAGTAAAAACAAGAATTATGTGTCTCGTAAGACATTACATTTATTGGAACTACATGTTTTTTTTTATTCATTTGACATCAGCATGATCAGGACTCTTCATTGGATGACGAAGACAACCGCGAATAACGTTGAATCAGTTAGTTTACAGGTTTAAACTGGTTTTACGATTGTATTTAAGAAGTTTTACCTGTTTGAACAGGTTAATTCAACTATTAGTATCATAGAGGTGCCATTTTATCAAAGTATCAAATTTGATACTTTTCGTTTGTCAAGTATCAGTTAAATGACTGTTTTACATACAAAAAAAACAAACACTTTCGTAACTTTATAGAAAAAAATGACTGAAAATAGAGATTTTCTCAGATTTTGTCTAATACGTGGTTTACGTTAGGGGTTCATATATAATTGCGAACGTGATAAAGTCATGTAAGAATAGACAAAAAATAAAGAGATTTCGGCAAATTTGTTTAATATTTGTCGTTTTTCAATTTGATATGAAAATCATAAATGTTCACAAACCTGCAAAAGACCTATAGATTAAAATTGAACTTCGATTGCTATGATAAGGTTAATATTGGTTAAAAAGATGCAATTTAGTTTTAAACTAATGCAGAGATACAGTTGAGTCCAGTTCTAACATCTCTTTAGAACTGTAAGGAACTGTCAGAAATCTGTTCTAATTCTGTTCTGCTGACAGTTCTAGGACAGTTTATGACAAGCCCTGTCCTGTCATAGAACAGTTCTGGACAGTTCTATCCCGTGACAAATGTAAAACTGTTCTAACCCCTGACAGTTCTAAGCTGTCATACGCCCTGACAGTTCTAACCTGTTCTGTGCCCTGACAGCTTAGAACTGTTCTAGCCTCGGACAGTTCTTTCCCCTGACAGTTCTGATTGTGACGATTTCAGAACAGTATAGAATAAAGAATTGTCTGGTTAAAATAAATCTATATATCGAGTTTCATTAAATAGTAATGCCGAAAATATGCGCATTTTCCGAATTAGGAGTATTATCATAACCGCGTGACGTCGTTTAGAACTGTCAGGGTGCAGAACTGTCCAAGGCTAGAACAGTTCTAAGGTGTCAGGGCCTAGAACAGTTCTAAGCTGTCAGGGCCTAGAATAGCTCTAAAGGTATCATGGGTTAGAACAGGTTATGGCAGTTCTACCCTAGAACAGGTTATGACAGCTGCTGTCCATGGTTAGAACAGTTCTAGAACTGTCAGGAGAGCTGGACAGTAGAGATGTTAGAACTGGGCTCAACTGTAAGAGGATGTGCCAAGCCTTTTTTTTTCTTTCGCCTTAACCTATAGCATACACTTTCGTATTAAGCACGATGGCAGCATCTTTTTAATTGAATCAAAATAGTATATTTATTGTTCTTGTCTGGATAATTTTTTGTTTTACAATTATCGTGCTTGATTCCAAAATATAGTTATTACTTTTGCTTGGTACCTCTTTTTTTCAAATAAACAATTGTATAAAAAAAATCTGAAACTATAATCATCCGAAAAATTGCTCATAAATACTAACGTTACGTTGACTTTCATATCGACGCTGAGCAATAAGGCAAATATTATTTGCAAGCGATATTTCAATGTCTCTATTGTATTTCCTCAATTTCTATAAAATACAGTCCATTGAGACAAACTAATCAAGGAATTCCTCTCTAATAGCAAATGACAAATTGCCCTGGTGTCTGACTGGATATATATTTGTAGTGTTTATGATTTCAGATGAAGTGGCCACTGTCACGTTAGTTCGTACACGGCACATTATAGGCCGGTGGTATCAATAAAGAAAATTGGAATGGATAAGGAGAAGTCCATTTAAGTTTAGCCAAAGATTGAACTTTTGCTGCCTCGGAGTAAAACGAGAAGAAAGGGAGAGGTAAGAAGGTAAAATACCCTGTATTTGTTTAATGAAATAATAGGGGAATATAAATGAAGTGGATTATACAGATGAACTTTTGACACCCTTCTGCAGATATAGATATAATTATGTTATTTCCTAATTATATAAAATAACTTAATTGTTATTACATTATAATTGAGCACATAAGTCAAATAAAAAACAAGTACTGAAAGCATGATTCCTGACAATCACTAGAATAATTTGATTCTGATTACATACCGATGTGGGTGTTAGGGAGTGATTTACACCCTAGCGATAGTATTATAGTTTGTATTCAGGCAATGAACAGGAAAAGAATGATGAAATGAATATACGAGGATGAAAAATAATGGCCCCATGTCCCTTCTCACTGCATCATCTTTTCATGTTCATTGTGTAAACACTTGTATGTTCTTACCATGATAAAGCCATCTCTAAAATATGTTCATACCGTGAAAAAGCCATCTCCCTGATAAAGTCGAATTAGTACTTGCTTGAGAGTATACCAATAACTATCTTTATTTTGTATTAACGTATGCTTAAAATAACTAACCCCTTAATGGCTTAATTATTTTCCTTCTTAAATTTCGTTCACCGGAAATAACAGTTATTTGAAATACTACAAATTGTATTTAAAAGAAAAAAACGACTTCACTTAAAGTTTTAATTATAAGCCAATGTAAAATTCAAACGAAATTGAGGTATTAACATTACAATTAATTTTGTGGTATGTTCGACCATTATAACTACAAAAATCAAATCTATAAAACAACAAATAATGTGTTAGCTGCTATGATTTCTAATTTTATTAACATGAAAAATATGATGTTTAAGGGGGTTAGTACTGCATCTACATTTCATGAATAGAATTTTGTTATTATGTGTTGTAGTGAATATTTATGTGTTTAATATTTCCCTAGCTCACTCCTTGGGTGGCATTTTGCTCAATCCAGCCTGTCTGGTTTTCGCTTTGGCCTTTTTTATATGCCACCTTTTTGTAGGCTGGCTTTTCAAGGGAGTTAATTACAAATTTAATTTTGAATTTTATGTAAAGGTTAACTCCCTTGTGTGTGTACATAATTTCTTACCGTCATTTTTTTAATAAATGACATTTTGATCGGATATTTGTGTTTTATTTTATTAGCAGCCTAACAAATAACAGAGCAAGGAGTAACCTAGGGAAAAACCATCACTTAGCATCAGTTGTTTTTATTATCTGAGCAAATTAAACAATGGTGAACATAAATAATATGTTAGCTGCTATGATTTCTAATTTTATTTACATGAAAAATATGATGTTTAAGGGGGTTGTTCCTTTATCGATCTTTTGAATAAATACAAAAGTAATAAGGTTGCACCTGTTTTATAGGGTTTGGACATTAAATCTAAATAAGCAATAAAAAAGGTAGGTCAATGCATGGGCATGTTTTTATACTAGAAGGCTTCATATTTTTTGCGGAAAATAGGTTCTCTCTAGATTTTTCATTACTTGTTCATCGCCCAAGTTGACATCTTTATATGTCTAATAATGTATGACTGAGTAAATAGAATATCTTTTAAATTCATCGATTGCATATTCGGTGGACATATTTTTGAGTAAGAAAAAGAACATTGGAGGTTAATGCGCAAAACAGTTCAAGCATAATAAATAGAAAAATCCCGAGAATATATCGAAAATCTGACAAAAATCCCTATTTAGTTAAATACATGTATGAGGAACAAACCTCCTTAAGTGTAAATGTATACGTTTGATTGGTGTGTATGCCTATGAATGGTCAGTCATTTTAGTACTTTTTTAAATAGTTCTATATTCTTTGAACTTTCTTTATTTAATATTCTATATTAGAATGTTTTTTCTGCAAACACAACAAAAAAAAAATGCGGAGGAAGCTAGATGAACAAATCTTAGAACCATTGGAGAATTTTTTAAAAAGGATGAAAAAGGCCTTATCGCAACCGATCCAATGTTGATTTTTTTCCATGAAAAGAATTGTAATATTAAATAAATCTCTTATACATACATTTCGTAAATAAAGGTAATTACCAAATTTCCGAACTTAGAGACCAGTCTTAAATGTCCATGAAAAAAGACAAAAAAAGGGAAGACATACCGGATAAATTAAAGATCGCAATGGTCCTGACTTGGTACCGACATGTCAAAAGACGTGATCGTTTAAATTAGGTTCTATGGTGCGCCATACCTCTCCTTCCATTGCGATCTTTGGCCTGGGTGAAACCACTTCAATACTAATAAATAAGAATGACTTTGCACGATTGAGTCAGATTTGTGTTTTAACAATGAAAGATAAAACCATAAGCTCACTTATGAATCGGATGAGTTTAATTCTACGCTAGACTAGATTGAATAACACGCGTATTTAAGAAAGTCTTAATATCGGCTTTTATCGAGTGAAGACTAGCTTTAAAAAAAATATATAACTGCTTAAAACTTGATTGAAAAAAAGAAAACTAAATGTGGAATAAGCATCCCCTGAACACACCATTTTATCATGATCAACAACCTTTCGGAAATCCACATTAAAAATAGGAAAAACCTTCAAAATAATAATTGAATGTTTTATCTACAGAAGTACGTGTTTTCGAATGGCAGATGTCCGAAAACGCGATCAAAACCAGCTGACAAAAAATAAACAAAACAAAAGAAACAGGGCAACTTATAAAACAACTTGAAACTTACAACGTTCCTAAAGCAAAGATGTGTGTCATTTGGAGTTTGTTAGTTATTGCTTTATATGCGGGAGATGAACATGAAAGAAGTGATCGACACAATGGACATGCAATGATGATGAAGTGGAGGAAAGGGGAACACAGGGGTTTTGACTGCCACTGGAAATTAAATGACAACAAAGTTCCAGACAATTAATTTTACTACGCCTGACGCGCGTTTCGTCTCTCTAGGACTCATCAGAGGCGCTCTACCAACAATATTGAAAAAGCCAAACACTATATGATAATGAAGAACATAGCACAGGAAAACCAAAAATACCGAACTGGGGCAACAAATAATAACCAAGATCATCAACCTATGTCTGAGGTAGGAAGAACCTTAGGTTTAGACAATTTGAAATCTTAACGGATAATTTATGGCTTTGATGGGTTAGTAATAAAGTAATGGGTAGGGACAGGTAATTTAGCCTCCTGCATGGGGATCCTACGGGTCCTACTCTTACCGAGACATGTTTGCAAGAGTAAGCAGCTTCTGCAATTTGCAATATACCAGTTGCGTTGCCAAAATCAATCCGTGTTTGTCAAATTCAGTTAAGAAAGATGAAACAAAAAAAACTCCAGTATACTCACTTCTGTACTCGTGTACACAGGAATTAAAGTCCGTACTTGTTTTCATGTAAGACCTCATGATTTCACCTTTTAAATTTCTTAAATAAATAAAAATAGCCGAGCTACAACATGTCCCTCTGTAAGCAATTTACTCTAAGCAAGAACAGATTTTAAGGTCCTCCGCCCGATGAGTGGGGAAAATCTAAGTCGACTCGTTGAACAGGAGGTAGATAAGCGACACACCTGAAATCGCATCCCATTATATGGGACCCCCACCTGAAACTTCATACCAAATATCGAGCGCCTACAATTGAATGTTGCTGAGAAATCTGAACAATTGAAGGAAGAAAGTTTGACGCGCGGAAGCACGCCGGCATTTCTTTGTCTCCAATCCACGCCGCAGTGGGAAACAGAACTCGTATTTATATTCCATACATCATTAATAATATCCAAAATAAACAACTCTAGTGCATACAAAAATGTCTTGGGCCAATTTGAAACTAACTTTACGGAATTGTAGACATTCTTGCAACCCAGCTATTGATGTTTCATCCGAAGTATAGATGGATAAAAAGAGTAGTTATGATGTGCTATATGTGCTATAGCAAAAAAAAAAAAAATCTCAAAAACTCTTTAAACCATACATTTTTATTTTAGTAAATGAAAAGACCTCATCAAGAAAATGAAAAATGTAATAAATAAGTTCTTCAGTCATGTTAATTGAACCGATTAATTTTTTAGAGGATAAATCGTTAGGTTACTTACAATATATGAATCAAGTCGGAATTCTATGCTAGGATATATTGAATAACAAGCTTTAACTGGAAAGTGCAAATATTGGATTTTCATCGACTTAAAGACTTGTTTCAAGAAATGATAATACTAAGATAAACAGCATAAAATATATTATTAGCTACTGTAGTAGCTAGAAACTAAATGTCATTTTCATATCCTTACCAGGTGACGATATGTGGATGGCAAAGTAAAAATAATTAACATTGAAAATGCGAATTAAGTACAAATGTATCACTCTACAGCCTTTAATATCATATTTTTATCATTATCATTGACATAAAATTTTCCAATGGGAAATTCGTTGTGACCATTGGATGCTTAATTGAATATATCGAATACCATGCAAGAAGTACTGTAAACGTGGAAGTTTTCGCGGCAGATTAATTTCGCGATTTTAGCGTTGATAATAAGTAGCGTGAAAATTAAGCAGCGTAGATACATTTGTCTTCCTTTGTAGTCTGTGGACAGTTACAATGCAGTTCAAACTGGGCGGAGTACATGAAGTAAAATTCAGTCGTCCTACCGCGAAAAAAAAAAGACGTCGCGAAAATTTCCCAGTTTACAGTACCAATGGTACTTTGAAAGTCGCAAGTCTGAAAAGGCAAAAACAAATCCTGCCAATACAAAAGTAAAGAACACAAAGAGACCAAACTAGCTGTCATTATGAACGGGAAGGGTCAGTAATTTCTGTTTGTTGCAACACATTCGTGGTGGTAATAACAAGATGAATTTATCTCCAAGCACATGATGCCTTTTATAAAAAGTATTGGACGAAGAGAACAAGCAAGAAACAATATAGCACCATGTTATAATATTTGTTTCAGACTTGGCATTTTCTAGTAATCATAATAACCTTTTTTATTTCGTTTTTTTTTCACTGATTGAGTGAGTGGGTTGGTGTTTTACGCCCTTGCAACGCTATATAAAGGCGATGGACGTGAAAAGGGTGATAAAATGAACATGATTTGATGATGAAAATCAATTATGGGGTTGGGATGGAACACAAAGGAACAGTAGATTTTTAAGACCACATGAAAAAGGGAGAAGTGGGAAGGGGCGAAAAAATTGGCCTTGGTACATTACTTGGCGGTACACAAAGGGATTGTTTACGTGCATGAAGCGTGATCCTCTACCAACGGTTGCCAATAATGGTTTGCAGTCAAATTTTCCGCATTATAGCTTGACGACCCCGGAATTCATTATGACAGGGCTGCCCCATTCAACCACCTGGGACACACATCCTAGTCGCTTTATGGTCTTAGCGGCCTGGCCCAATGTCAGGTTTCTGGGCGCTCTTTAGTGGACTTTTACCAACTAGCCTTGTGCTGCTGCGGGTCCCCACGGGTTATTCCAGAGCAATGAGTATATACATGTACATTTTTGTAACACACTGTAAAGATCAACCCAAAAACAGAAAGAAAACGAGAAGCTTTTAAGAATCTTTATCGCTTATCTGATTTCCTGAGCTTCTAGCCTTGAAGGCTTTTGTAACATAAAGCAAAGGAAAATAAAAATTCAAATCAAGTACATGAAGTACATGTACATGTATACACAGCCTTCAGAGAATTATTTTGATTTTAGTGCCAGTAAATATTGATAAATTTCAATGAGGTGCAAAAATTTGCCCACTTTTACTGTAACACTTACAAGACAAGATAAAAAAAATAAACAAGTATGAAAATGAAAAAAAGGTAAATTTGACAGATGGAGAAAAATAACTTCTAGATGTATTTTAATTTTCACTTAGGCCCTTTCACAGATCGAATCTGAAACGACAAAATACGTTTGTCTTATTTGTTCGATAAAGTGTCGTGAAGATAAACATAAATTCATCATTAAGCAACTCGAAAAAAAAAATGAAATAAAACCAGAGAAGTTTGAATCGACTTAATATGCTACATGTACTTTATCTTTATAAAAGAGACATGTCAACGTTTTTTTTTCTTTTATTGGAGTCTTATATAAAATCAGAACAAAATACTAAAGACGTTGATCTTGTCATAAATAAGATTTTAAGGACTCCCTAACCACCCTTCAGTATCAAGTTATATTTTTGTTTCACAACTTTATAGCAATTAAAGACATTACGATTCCGATTAATTTTCGATATACAGCAATTAATATTTAAAAATAAGACCCTTTAATCTCCTTTTCTACCTAATTTATCAATATTCAAGGATAGCTAATTGATAATCCATGAACTAGAGACACATAAAATTCAATCTTTAAACCTAGGAAGATATCAAGAGACTATTAAAATGAAACACTTAACACATGCATTGAAATGCGATCAGAATGATGAGGGTACATGTACAAAGCTCCTCAACAGGTATACATTAAAATGCACCAATTATCTACACAGGGTCCTAATCAGATTAAAATATTATGGAAATTTTAACCTGACGAGGATAGGTTATACCTTTAATGACATTTGTCCGACGCGATAACCACAGCAGTAGCAGCTAGCTTTTCGTTAGAGGGGCTGAACTAAGATTGAGATTCTGACTGACGATGGTGACCCTCGTGTGCCGGTGGTTTTTTTTTTGTCCTTTACAGCTTCCCCTTTTTCTCGTAATTTTCAAAGTTTTCTATTCTTTTTTTTTGGTTAAGTTTCCCGTCCAACCCCCGTACCATCAGCATACATTTTAAATTTATTAATATTACCCTTTTTTATGATCACCGACCTGATAAAACTAAAATGTGTAGTGTTTCTATGATGAAAAGCACAGACTCGCTCACTACCAAAATACAGAACAAAAGTTAGAACTTACTATAATAAAATGGTGAAAACGCGCATCAACTTCGAACATATTTCCAAGGTGTACCCTACCTGGTAAGGTTATCAAGAGGGGTTTAAGGGTTTTTGACAAATTTGGTCCAGAGTTAACGTGATGTTAATGTTCGAAGATAAGAAAAACTTTGCTTTTAATCCGGCTTAAAAAGCTTAATTATACTGTAAGAATATCAGGGTTCTATTTTTGTTGAGATTTCTATAATGATAGCATAAAAACCTTAAGCTTATCGTAGCAACTAAGGGAGGTAGTCGTTGATAAAGTTATTCATGCCAAAGTTAAATTGCAAAGAATTCTTTTGTTTAAAAAAACACATTCAGAATGATAACAAAGAACATAACCAAACGGTAATTCTCAATAACAAAACAAAATAAAACTTTAAATCATTAATGCACCTGGATTGTTTTTTTAGCTCTTGCAATATAACCCTTGCGTGGCACGAGTGGAAGAAGCCGAGGTACCAATGGGGTATCCGAATGTCAAAAGTCCGAAAGGGCAGAGACAAAACCAGTAAACACGAACAAGGACGAAACAAAAACAACTTACAAAACATGGAAACACAAAATAACTGAATATCAATCAACAACGCGAACTCCAGTCGAAACAAGAGTGAACTCAGGTACCCCGGAAGAGTAAGCAGTTCCCAGAAAATATGTCAACAGCAAAATGTATGTTTTTCGTCAGAGGCAATGCCCTGCCCACAGAACAATCAAGGCGTACACCTTAGATGGCTTCCGAGAGCTAGGGTTGTAAGTAACACATGCCTAACCAATGACTATATAGCAGGCTATTGTATGTAATGTGTACCAACATTCACGTTACAAAGCCCCTTTGTTACATGCTATGAGTGCAACATTGGGTTAAATGTTTGTCCCTTATAACAACTCCGTTTAATATACCAATGCACTTTAAGATTGTCTATTTCATTGATTCCTATCCTTTGCCCTTCTTTTTCATCATCAATTCATGTTTATTTTATCGTCAATATGACCAATTCAACTCACTTTCTCCAACGATTTGATCTGCGGTGACAGGAGTCAAGAAAAGAAGGAAACAAAAAATAAATGATTTAAATGTGTGATAAACAAAAACGAATCAAACAAATCTGTAATTTCAATTAGGTCGAAAGATTGATTTTATTTGAAATGAACATTATATTGTAGTCTTTTTTTAAAGTCAATTCTAGTTAAGCCTATTACAAAATCTATTTGGCAATTGAAGTCTTATCTTTAAGCTTTTCGTTAAAATTCAAGAGAATTCCTAAGTTATTCAGTTTTAATACGGATTATGAAGTACACGATGCTAAAGGGATCAGCTGACATAAGTCATAGGAAATGTTTAGTTTTAATCGAAAAGGTACATGTAACAGGAGTACCCGAAGATAACAACTTATATAGGACATGTAACTGTCCATAATGTTACGGATACATGCATCTGTACTGTTACGTACCAAGTTGTGTGTGCAGGACATCCGTGTGCACCCCTTTTAGAGAAAATACTTAAAATTCCTAGGATTTTTTTAAGGTTGCTGCAACAGATTTCATCCCTTAGTTTTCTTAAAATCCTATGTAAACGCACCCCCTTTCAGAACAAAATTCCACATGGTCCTGCTGTAATTGTCCAGAGATCAACAGTGTTAAATTTAAACCTGCATTTCAAACCACTTGGCGATAGAGTGCTCTATAATGAATCTTGAAAACAAAGGTGATGATATAAAAGCAAACTTAATTGTATCAGCAGAAATACAAAAAAATGAATGTTTATGTAACCTTTATAGAATTTAAAAAGGACGTTTTCGTTAGTGATTAGTGTATGAGTTTAAATCATAAATATACAAATATGCACGAAGTTTTGAGAAATTGAGATTTGAATTAAACTAAAAATGTAGCGTTTGAAATGAAAATTGAAATAGTCCATAGTTCTTTGAAATTCAAACGGTTGCTTCGCGCAATTGTTATTTATACCTTTTAAAGTAATTCTTACGATAGATCGGTTTATAAGCAAGTTTTCATATAAGTGTCTCTAAGCCCATTCATACAAAATGACAATACAATGATGTTTATTGTTTTGATGAAACAAATACTGACTTAACTTTAAAGACAGCAGCAAATCTTTATGAAAGAAATTTAAAGATAGAAAATCCATCTTTTCTCAATTTAGAATTTAGATGAATTTTTTATAAGATTACATTGTAAGGCCGCTGCATATTGATCATAAATTGTGAACTTGAAATTGTTTAAGGTCATAAAGTAAAGTCGTATTTTAAAAGTTTGTACTTTGTGCAGTAGTTTGTTGATCTTGCAATTAAAAAAAGGTTTGTTTCTTAACTTTGTACCATGTAACAGTAATTTAATTGATATACATACAGAATACAGTTAAGTTCATGTAGGGTTTGCGGCAAACAATAAGTTAAAAATCTTTGACAGATATGTATAAAGTTTCTTAAGTTATACTTGATTGCTGTGTTAAGTACCAATTTTAATATTAAGTTTCAGCGTTCACAAGAAACAAGTTAAACCAGTATAATAAGTAAGAAAAGGTATCCGAACATATAAAAAAGGTATAATTTTAGTTAATATATAAAATAATAATCCTGCTACACTCCTTATATTATGACAACTGATTATAAATAAAATAATTGAATAACAGTGTATCAGAAGGTGTAAAATGCAAAATTTTCCTTTTAGATAAATCTGAAAAAAAATGTTTAACACACGTTTAAAATTAAACAAATCTTTCAATACATTTCATGCATTTGTTGGGTAAACTTACCGAAAGATGACGAGGAAAAAAATGTTATAAAAATTGCAAGTAGCCAGCATGTATGTGTAGCTTTCATCTCCTAGATAATCCAAATCAAGTATTACTTATAAAACGTCTATTCCGATAGGCTTATATAGGAGAAGCTCACTAGAAAAGCAGTAAAATTAAATATCAAATAAATCGGCTTTGGAATCGTATTTTCTCGTTATCCGACGCCTCCACCAACACTATCACTTCTTAGAGAAAGTTAAAGTATTGGTTATTAATTTTCCTAGGGAACTGCCCAGTTATTCTATGACAATTATGACTATTGTTATCGGGAAAAGGTACTTCACTTTTTATACTGCAGAAAGTGCGTGAAATTTTTCAGAATAATTTGTGTAAAAAATTATGCGTCGAAAAATAATATATCGGATGAACATTGGGAATAGCAAGGTATTGCTAATGGTATTGATGACTAGTTGTAATATCATTGGATTTTTGCAATGAATTCAACAATTGGCTGAAATGTAGAAGGAGGAGTTTTCGCTGTCAACTTTCTTCATAGGATTAATTTGATAACAGATATTATTTCATTTCTAATTATAAGGAAATGACCGTAAAATTGTATGTGTTCTATCATGTTTCCATTTCGTTGTCAAAATACGGATGCAACTATTCATACGATTTTGGAAAAGGCATGTGAAGAAAGAACTTGTTCTAAAGGAAATGTCAGATTCAAAGAATTAATCAAGATACGGTTTATTTGTGGTTTTTAAAACTAAAAGAGGTAAAATAGTACTGAAATGCTAAATATAAAATGTGAAATGAAAATCTTCAATTCATCTTAAAGGTGAAAACTAGTTATTCCAGGTCTGTATCCTCTAGCAAGAAGTAGTATATGTATATGTTAAAAGGACATGACACGTGTAAGTTAAGAATGAATGCCAATGTAGCTTTTCTGGCAAACCCATAATGTTTCTAATGTAACACAAGTTTTGCACAAGAATTATAAGCATTACATACATGGGATATGTTTTAATGAACAATATAATAAATAAAAGTAATAACAAAACTACCGAACTTGGGGAATCAATCTCAAATACCCATAAGACAAGACAAACCGGAAAAATTGAAGATCGCAATGGTCCTGACTTGGTACATGCAAGCATTTCAAAAGAAATGGTGGGTTAAACCAGGTTTTAAGGCGCCCCAAACATCCCCCTTCCACTGCGATTTTTGGGTCCGGTAGTTACACAAAACATAACAGGTTTGCGAAGACATATTTGGGATGCTAAGGTAATCATCTCAGTACATCAACCAGCCAAACACTAATGAAAGCAAGATGTAACCATTTCGGCTAACATGAGTAAGAACTTTTTTTTACAAGTGGCTGATAACGAAGAAAAAATTATATTATATTGTCTGGCAATTTCCTCTACAGGTAATTGTTTTATGTTCAGGTGTATTATGATTCATGAACATTTATCTGGGAGAAATATTAGATCATGAAAGTGGAAATGTTAAAAAAAGTAATGATAAATAAAACGAATAAGATAAATGCAAAAAAAAAAAAAACCCCAAAGCATAAAATTGAACATGTGTTTTTGAAAATCACAAAAAAAAAATTAAAAAACATGTGAATTGTACGTGAATTTTTTTGGGTGTTTACGTGAAAAATGCGCAATCAACTCTTTGCTTCTTGTTTATCGACCGAACGTTTTTGAATGGCCATACAAAATAAAAGAAACGAAAAAAAACAAGAACCAGCACGTCCATAACTCGAAGCTTAAGTGAAAAATCAAACATGCATGTCAACTAAACAACAATAACAAAATATATCAATAAAACCCAACAACTGAGTAAAGGACACAAAAACGCACTTAGAATAGAAGTGAATTCTTGCATGTTACAGAAAAGACTATGTAAAATATGCATTTTTTATTCAAAATCCCAGGAGACAATTAGCATGAAGCAGACACTCCAGATTCAATGGAATTACAAATACAAGTAAGAATACAACCAGTCAACTTTGAAAATACAACCCGCGTTGCGTTGCCCAACCAAAACATAATTGTAAGCCTTATGCATTAAAGACAAATTGTAGGTTGTAATAATTAACAATATCATGCTTAGCAACATATAAAACATTTTGTTGATGAAAATTAACAACATGGGTTTGCAAAAGAATGTCATTTTATTAATTAATTGATTATAATGATTCATTTCGGTTACATTTTTGAAACCAATTAGTCCATAAACTTAATATAATTTCTTATATTTACGTCATCAGCGGATTTAAAAAGTATAGCACGCTCGTTAATAGGTTAAACATTCAGTATGTGATGATGTAAATATCGTAAACCATTCCAAATCAGACTAAACACAAAAAAAAATGAAGAGCAGAGAGTTAATGAGCAGAAGACCAACGGCTCAACATATTTTACCTCGTACATTTGTTTATGTGAAGGAGGAAGTAAAGCAATAATTTGATAAGTTACATGTACAGACGTCAGAATTAGTACGTTTAAAATAGTTGTAAAACAGCAATCAATATTCAAACATTAGTGTATATGTTCACATTAAGTGATAGTTAGACCATTACTCGTGATGATAGTGTGACCATTACTCGTGATGATAGTGTGACCATTACTCGTGATGATAGTGTGACCAATCAAAGTCATAGTGCTTGTAGTTATTGGTATTGTGCGACTAGTCTTAGTGATAGTGTGACCAGTAATGATGATAGTGTGACCAATCAAAGTCATGGTGCTAGTAGTAAATGGTATTGTACGCGACTAGTCTTAGTGATAGTGTGACCAATCATGGTGCTAAAGTGACCATTAATGGTTATATTAGTGTAACAAATGAGGTGATAGTGTAACCAGTAATGATAGTTTGACCTGCCATGGTGGTAGTGTGACTAATCGAAGTGATAGTACTATAAGTCTAGTGGTTCCATTCATCGATATTGCGCGATCAGTTATTGATATTGTGCTATCAGTAATTATTATCATGATTATAGTGTGAGCAATTATGGTGCTAGAGTGACAAGCTATGGTTATATCAGTTTAACAAAGAATGTGATAGTGTGACCAGTAATGATGATAGTGTGACCAGCCGTGGTGAAAGTGTGACCAATCGAAATGATAGTGATACATGTAACAGTCATGCAATAGTGTAAGCAATTATGGTGATAGAGTGACCAGTCATGCATATTTAAGAGTAGGCATTAAGGTGATACAGTGACCAGTCATGTATATTTAAGCGTAAGCATTAAGGTGATAGAGTGACCTGTCATGCATATTTAAGAGTAAGCATTAAGGTGATAGAGTGACCTGTCATGCATATTTAAGAGTAAGCATTAAGGTGATAGAGTGACCTGTCATGCATATTTAAGAGTAAGCATTAAGGTGATAGAGTGACCTGTCATGTATATTTAAGAGTAAGCAATAAGGTGATAGAGTGACCTGTCATGTATATTTAAGAGTAAGCATTAAGGTGATAGAGTGACCTGTCATGTATATTTAAGAGTAAGCAATAAGGTGATAGAGTGACCTGTCATGTATATTTAAGAGTAAGCAATAAGGTGATAGAGTGACCTGTCATGTATATTTAAGAGTAAGCAATAAGGTGATAGAGTGACCTGTCATGTATATTTAAGAGTAAGCAATAAGGTGATAGAGTGACCTGTCATGTATATTTAAGAGTAAGCATTAAGGTGATAGAGTGACCTGTCATGCATATTTAAGAGTAAGCATTAAGGTGATAGAGTGACCTGTCATGCATATTTAAGAGTAAGCATTAAGGTGATAGAGTGACCAGTCATGCATATTTAAGCGTAATCATTAAGGTGATAGAGTGACCTGTCATGCATATTTAAGAGTAAGCATTAAGGTGATAGAGTGACCTGTCATGTATATTTAAGAGTAAGCATTAAGGTGATAGAGTGACCTGTCATGTATATTTAAGAGTAAGCATTAAGGTGATAGAGTGACCTGTCATGTATATTTAAGAGTAAGCATTAAGGTGATAGAGTGACCTGTCATGTATATTTAAGAGTAAGCAATAAGGTGATAGAGTGACCTGTCATGTATATTTAAGAGTAAGCAATAAGGTGATAGAGTGACCTGTCATGCATATTTAAGAGTAAGCAATAAGGTTATTATATGATATTAATATATCAAATCAAATTTACAACAAAGTTCCAGACATTGAGTTTTACTTCACCTGACTCACATTTTGTCTTTTCAAGACTCATCAGAGGCGCTCTACCTAAAGATTGAAAATGGGAAAAATTAAATGAATTAGAAAAACATAACTCGATAAATAAAAAATGCCGAACTGGAAACCAGATTATAACTACGCCAATCAATGTTAGTGTAGGAAGAATCTTTGGGTTTTGAAAATTTTGAAATATAAATAAATAGCTAATTTAAAACTTAAAAATCTAAAATACAAAAGAAGTTGTAACCAATAAGGTGATAGACTGACAAGTCATGGTTATATTAGTATAACCAGTATATAGTAAGTGTAAACAGTCATTGTGATATTCGACCAATTATTGTCATAGTGTGATCAGTTATTTTAAGGATGTTAGTTGGTCAGTGTGAAAATGACAAGGTTTCTGAATTTATATATTTGATGGATAAACCATAGGTAAAGGTACAAAAAAACTTTATAAATTCATAGGTTGCTGGACTTGTTTTCGAGATATTAAACATTCAAAATTTGGCGGGAAGAGGCTTACTCTTACTTTTTCATAGGTTTAGCACTAAACTTGTTTAAGTGTAAAAAGCTATGAAGAAATAACAAGAAAATTTTAAAACTTTGTATATTTATTCCTAATGACTCAAAACAACCCTATTATAAAAAGAAAATAGGGAGTAACTTGGCAGAAATATTTTCTGTATTTTGATGGTAAAATCAAGGGGATTTGAAAATCTGACCGAAATTTCAAAAATTGATCAACGATCATCCTTAATAGTTTGACCAGGTTATATTGTGATCAGTCTTGGTTATAATCATTGGTGTAATTACTAATAATGAATATAGTATTACCAGTCTTGGTGATAGTGTAACCGGTCAAAGTAATAGTGTTACCAATGATCAGTCGTGAGCAGTCATACATAATGTGTGACCAGTCATCGTGATAGTGTTACCAATAAATAAATGGGGAAAGTAGCTTATGATCGACATATCTGTTCAAATTTTTAGTGGGTAAAGTATGAGTTGCAGAATAAAATGTTAATTGCCTGCAGATAGCAATGAAAGACAATGATAGCAATAAAAACACCTATTCTGCAAAGTTTTAGCCTGAACTGATATGGCATACATAGAAAAATGAAAGGATGATAAGTTATAGAATATATATTACATACTGACAAAATGACCACACATGCTTAAATCGTAAAGCATGTAGCTTCACTACAAAGAAACTTGTCCTTTTCGTTCCACTACGCTTCTAGACCACACAGTACTCGTATGACGATGTTAGGGAGGGGGCATTAACTACCTACGCAGCGACTCGGGTCTGTGCTCCAACTGGTTTATTATGATAGCCCTGTCATCTTCCATTTTTAAGAACATGAAACGAAAAAACCTGTCCGCAAACAACGATGGTGCATCGTATGGGAAGAGTACAATTTGAAAAGACTGTTGCTGCTGCTGCATGTGTCATTAAGACATGTAGGATCCTTTGCAGGAGACTATACATAGACCACCATAAGCATTACTCCATTATGCAGCGGCAGTGTTAACGTATTCCCTGTTGGCTTTTGTCCGCTCTCATGTTCATCTCCCCGATATGGCAGAATATGCTCTAATTGGAAATAAGTATTTTCTTTAGGTCAGATGATTTTTCTTTGTTAAATTAGAATATTTGTGTTGGTTGTACTCATGAGAAAAAGACATAAAATGGTCATCATTTATGTATTAATCAATCGTAAGATAGTATACATTTGCTCATTGATAAGAATACTGTATTATTCAGTTTAAATACCGGATCAATTCTTTTCCTTTGTCACACGCAATAGTGATGACATCATAAATGGGTCCTAATTATGTTTTATTGCCACCAAATCAATTATAGAAAAGTATTTTCCCTTTAAAGCAGAAGTGGGTTAAAAATTTCGAACACGAGATCTTTGATTTTAGTGAGTGAGTGAGTTGGTGTTATACGCCCGTGCAACGCTATAAAGGCTATCTGCAGGAGATGAATATGAAAAGGATGATAGAATTGACATGAAATGATGATGATGAT
Source organism: Arcuatula senhousia (assembly GCA_963971305.1). NCBI lineage: Eukaryota > Metazoa > Mollusca > Bivalvia > Mytilida > Mytilidae > Arcuatula > Arcuatula senhousia. The sequence continues at coordinate 25,842,184 of OZ020309.1, read as the reverse complement.
AAATGATATACATGGTGGGGTGGGGTGAGAAACAAAAGAAACGATAGAACGGTAAATTTTAACGAACCACAGAAAAGGAGGAGAGGTGGGTAAGGGCGGAAAATTTAGCCTATGTGGTGCTCTAACGGGGTTTTTTACGTGCATGAAGCGTTGATTTTTAAAACGTTAACTAAAAAAATTTCGGAATTCACTGTACATGTAACATGGACATCTGTTTCAAATGCTCTTAAAAATATAACGACTCAAATCAAGTCTTTTTCCTGAGAAAATGAGTTTTATTTTCTCAGCCTTTTCCTATTATCGCTCTAATGTTCACCGATTTCATACCGCATTCATAAGATTGTCCACAAGAATGTGACGGACGTAAAAATAGATGGAAGCCTGTATTTATATGTTAAACTATGTTTTGCAGCAGGAATAATAACTGAAATAATTTCGCTGTAATATCCGCCGATTTCATATAGCAAGCAAAAGATTGCTCATAAGAATGCGACGGACGTACAAATGGATGGAAGCCTACTTTATATATTCTCCAACTATATTCTGCAGCAGGGATGATAACTGAAATAATTTTGCTAAAGGGCACTTTTAAAATATAAAAACAACTGGATTTGCAAAAAAAACCCACAGTTATCTTAAACATGTAAGTTTTTACATTAAGCTTTGTGAATAACTATACAGTCATTATATTGCTGTTTGTAATTTCTGGTTTTATGGAATAACCGCTGCTGACCAGGATGACAAGTGCAGTAAAAATATTCAGCCATTTTTTTTCATCAATGGATATTAACTACTCCAAATTGACCATTGGCAATGTGACAGGTGTGTGGTAACTGATTACACTTCCGGAGCCCCCAAGTCCGTGTTACTAATTTTCGTTTAGTTGTGTCTTGTTATATTGTATGGGTTCCATTTGTGTTGTGTTTTATGTTTACCAATTTGTCTTCGCCTTTCCGGACTTACGACCTTCGAATGCCCCATTGATACTGCTTACTGCATTTCAAACACGTAAACTTTGATAAAGAGTTTCGTCGTTAAATGATAAATGATCCACTATCAGTTCTTTAGCAAATAAAGGTGGTTATTTCATCAGCGTACAAACGAAGAACAATCATGCAATCAGAAAATACCAAATCGATTGTGAGAATAATAATTGAAAAACAGAAAAGTTCTCAAATTAAAGACATTCCGAATGAACAGTTAGACGTATCCCGAATGATATGGTATATATTGGTATGTCAAGAGAATACATTTAATATAATATTTATTGAACTATAATTCTTTTCGTCCAGACATTGTAAGTAAAATATCTTTCTTGATTTACCAATTTCGTGTTGAACAAAGATATTCTTGATTGTAACCCTAATTAGATTAGGCGTGAGTGGCTGAACTGGTATACTATTTGATAAAATATGAGGAAGCAATTTGTATCGACAAACAAGTGATGCACCAAAGACATGTAAGAGGTTACAGCAAGTATGTTTTTATAATTGCCGAGTGCTTAAGGTAATTACTGGTGACCTTTTTCTGCTAGCCACTTTCGCCAAAGATTGCTGAAAGAAACCGAGAGGTTAAAATAGTCGCAAGTCCGAAAGGGCAAAGCAAATCTATTAAACACATGCGAGAAGTAAACATGGTAAAGAAGCACCAATGGGCACTCGAGTGTCAAAAGTCCGAAAGGGCAACAACAAAACCGGTAAACACAACAAGAACAGCATGAAGAAACACAAAACACAACATCAACCAAACGGAAATCAAGTCGTAACTCGGATGCTCCGGAAGAGTAAGCGGTTCCTGCCTGCTACATGTATAGCACACCCGTCATGTTACTATTTTCCAATTCAGCGTGTCGAATCCGGTAAAGGAAGACAAAACAAATTTCTACGAGAAACCAACATCTGCACTCATTTTAGAGATAGAAATCCCAAAATGCGAAAACTGCATGAAGACACAGAAAACAAACAAATACACATAAACAACTACAAGCAATCATCAACAGAACTCAAATCGTCAACTCAGGTGCTCCAGAAGGGTTTTGTGTTTGCAACGGTCAATTCAGCGTGTCGAGTCCGGAAAAGGATATAACATAACAACACCTTATGACAAACGAACGTCTGTACTCATCTGAGAAATGAAATAAAATGTCATTCCACAAACCTTGTGTGATCGTAGGTAGCGTCCTTGAAAGTATTAGACTACGTGTTGATAAGTACTATTCTTCCCTAACGAGGCATTTGTGAATTTTCACTCGTTTGTAAGTCATGGCAAACATTTTCATTTTGAATTGGAAGATAGTATATACACTCCAGGTGTATAAAGTTAACTTATGGTATCATAATATAACATGTATCGTATGAAAACTTTTGTCAGTTCACCAATCTGCACTTGTGGTAAAATGGTTTAAGATATTCTCCTTTTTATTCACATCACGAATAAAATCCGTCCAACGTACGGTATAAAATGAATCTAGTGATTATCTTCCAATGCTAAAATACCTCCTAATAGAAACAAACCCAACAAATGGGTTAAATAATTTTCCTTATAATAAACTATTACATCTATCCTCAATATCGATGACACTAATTTTGGTAATCTTTTTCCCCTTTATCCATTTTCCTTTACATCGTGAATGTGGTTTATATCAAAAACATTTTTTTTCAAAAGCTTATTAATTTTACACTTTTCAAATTTAATATATGATATAACTCACTGCTAATAGGCACATGATACAGGTTTTCAATTCAACGCTCAAACTTTACACGTATTGTCTAAATGTGTTTCCCCTTTTACAGCGTGCTTATCAAAATAGAAGCGTTTTTGTTCAAAATTCATAACTTGCACACACAATGTAAGCGTTGTTGACAGCAGATTGCTTCTTATTTGTGTGACTTTTGTTTTGTTGGGCTTTTTATTTTTGTGTTGTTTTCTTTTGTGCAAACACGTTTGTCTTACCTGTAGGCCATTCGAATGAAAGTATGTTTGAAAGTGATGCAGATTTGAAATTGATGCCCGAAATGACAAGGAAATAATTAAAAATATAAAATAAGGTCAAAATTTTGATAGGTTACCGTACTCGTTTTCAGGATAATAAGAATTAAAAATTTGGCGGAAAAAGGTTTTCTCTTTTTTTTCAAAGCTTCAACATTAGCATAGTTTAGCTGTTTGAACCTGTGAAAAAGTGATTAGAATTTGAAGAAAAAACGTTTAACAGATATTTATGAAGTAAGGAAGACCTTAAACAAAAGAAAACTTGGGGTTACCACGCAAAACATGCCTTATTTTGATGGAAAAACCCCGTAGATTTAGCAAAAATGTCAAACATTTCAAAAACTGACCCTCCAAAATCCTTACAAGTAGTTTGGTACTACTTAACTTGCTTTAATGTGTTTTAAAAGAGCGTAAAGGGTTATGACTTTTTAAAGGTAGAGTAGTATAATATACATTGCAAGAGCTATTTGCTAAGATATCGGAAAAGTACCACTTTTTATAAGAATCATGCAAAGAGCGATGCATGGTTGGAAAGCCTTCACCAATTTATTTTTGATATGTTACTCCTACTAGCACCCTGCTTTGATCTTTTGTGCTCTTTTTCCAAACAAGCCCTGGTCCTGAGAGAAAAAAAGAAGAAATGTGTCCATGGGACACGGATGCCCCTGCTAGGCCTCATACAGGAATTAGATGTCCCTGAGAGTTGCTCAGGACGTACCGTTTGTCATACTGAACCCTCCTACCAAGTTTCAAATCATTCTGAGAAAAGTTTGACGGAAATTTTCAAGTTGATTTTTATATCGCTCTAGTCCCAAACAGGAAGAAGATGTCCGACAGGTCTCAAAATCGCTTAGGATATAAAGTTTATCATACTGAAGATTCCTACAAAGTTTCAAATTATTCTCATGTATGGTTCCTGAGAAAAGCTTGACGGAAATTTTCAAAGTCATGTTCACATATTTTCACATTGACCTAAGTCCCAAACAGGATGTAGATGTCTGACAGGTTTCAAAATCGCTTAGGATGTAAAATTTGTCATACTGCACAATCCTACCAAGTTTCAAATCATTTTCATCTATGGTTCCTGAGAAAAGATTGACGGAAATTTTTCAAAGTCATGTTCACATATTTTCACATGGGCCTAAGTCCAAAACAAGAAGTAGATGTCCGACAGGTCTCAAAATAGCTTAGGACGTATAGTTTGTCATAATGAACTATCCTACCAAGTTTCAAATCATTCTCATGTACGGTTCCTAAAAAAAGCTTGACGAAAATTCGTACGGACGGACGTACGCACGGAAGGACGGACATGAGTAAAACTTAATGCCCCCCGACATGTCGGCGCGGGGGCATAAAAAATATATAGAATGCATTGGAAAAATGTAAGAAAGGGAGATAACTCTTAAAATTGTCAATAATTTCAATAGAAACCATAGTAACAAAATGGCAAGATTTCTACCAGGACCAAGCAGTTATGAGCAAATTGTTATTTATTTCTTATTTTACATACTTTGAACTATCTTTTGTTAAAGATAAACAACTGTAGCGTTTTGATCGATGAATCACTTTTCTTGCATGATTCTAAGGTGGACTACTACTTTAAAAATGGTCATATAATAGAGTTTTACAAAACATCCCTTTTTAATCGAAACTATGAAAGTTTCCTTAAGTTTATCGGGGGTTTAATCCTTAAACTTCATGTGTTATACTGTATATAAAATAAAACAATTCTTTCAAGTAAGAGCTGTTCCTTGATGAATTTATAGTCGAAGTCGAGCCAAGGACTGGGAAGGAATTTTTAGCAAAGGGCCATTTACCACTAAAGGAAATTCAAAATTTCATGGGGCCATTTCCTATTATTCTATATAAATTTTTGAGATGAGAAAGGGCCATTTTCATTTTCGATGTGCCAATGGCCTTCCCAATCCCTGCCGGGCGGAGCTCTACAAACATATTCAATGGGTCAAATTAACACCATGTAAAATTGGATATAATATGTTTATATCTTTTAGTAAGAAAACAAGTGCATGTGGAAAAGGCTGTTGCTGTTATTAATAGCATAAAACTGTTCTATTTATCTTAGTTGCCTGGTTAACAATCCAGTGTCAGAGATTACAGTGAGAACTACAGTTTTAAAATTGGTTTCTTGAATTTAGCATTGAATTTTCCATCGCCTTTACTTAACCTTATTTAGTGCTGCTAGGGTGTAAAACACCAACTCATTGACTCGATCCCTCATTTAGTTGTTTTTTCTGGTCATTGTTTTAAATTTGTCCATCATTAAAAACAAAACAAAATCGTCCATTGCTTCTCATGTTGATAACGTTAATCGGTTTTCATGCCCTCAATGCCCCTTCTGTTCGATTGCCTACGGTTAACGCTTCTAAATGAATTGTATGAAACGATAACACGTCTTCATCTCATCAACATCTCTGAACTATCAGATTAAATGAGAAGAAAAAGTTGACGACACCTGTCTAAAAGTCTAGACCATTAAACAAGAACCATGAAATAAATTGCTATAGGCAGATTGTGGTAAAATAAACAAATATTGGATGCTCAGACGTATAGCTTTATCTGATACAATTCGAAAAGGAACGAGTCTTTGAATGAAGTTTTGATTGTAATGATCACATTTAATGGTCCTATTACAAAGCAGAATGAAAACAATTGACAAATGATTGATAAAATAAGGATACATGAAAAACATCGTGAGTATCCAATGTTCTAATGAAAGGGTGAGTGAGTGAGTGAGTGAGTGAGTTGGTGTTTTACGCCCGTGCAACGCTATATAGGTTATTTACAGGCGATGGACATGAAAAGGATGATAAAATGAACATGAAATGATGATGATAAATGAAATATGGGGATGGGGTGGGAAACAAAGGACCGGTAAATTTTGAAGAACCACAGGAAAAGGGGAGAGGTGGGTAGGGGCGGAAAATTTAGCCTATGTGGTGCACTACTTGGCGGTCCACAAAGGGGTCTTTTACGTGCATGAAGCGTGGTACTCTTCACACGCATAAAACAGTTAATTAGTTTATGCTGTATATGCATATTTCAAGGAATAAACTCTCATCAGGATAATTCAAGTCAAAACATTGGAAGGCAAAACTAAAACAGAAACGCAGCGAGTATCAACCATGTGCAGTACAAAGAAAGAAACTGGTGTTTCAAATATGCAAAATACCCAAACGTATTCTTTTTTAGCCAAATCGTATTGCCAATTAGCCCAAATGTGGATACTTCTCTTGTGTCGTCCTGTGGTGTCACAGAAATTCCCGTCGCAGTTCTCCGGACAACTACATGTTACGCTGCCTCTTGATATTTGGCATGTAGCTTTCTCCTATAGTACTATATGGTGTCATGCAATTTTATGCCTGTAACTCATCTACATGTATTTCCTGTTTACCGAATATTTTAGGACGCATGTGACATGCGTCTTCCAGGAAAGACCGCCAGTCTAGTTTAAAGTTTATTCTTGTTTCCTGCGGGGTCTTCATGCCATTAATGCAGTGACTGCAAGCTTTGATAGTGAAACGCCGTGTGGGGAATATACCTCGTTTTCGCTTTGCTTGGAAGTAAACTACAAATAGCAAATGTTACCCAATAATAGCCAATAATAACCCTACTGAACGGAATACTAAGCAAATAATTATGTTTAACCTTTATGAACGGTGTGGTACATGTTTTACTGAATAGTTTAAAGATTGACTTTCCAGAATCTCAGATTTTTGACAATTAAAATCTAGAATTACAGTTTTGCTTTATTCTCATCGCTTCCAATACAAAAATCCGTCATTTTAATTTCTCACAAAATCTGACGAACGAAAAATTCATAAATAGCATATCGCGTTAAATATGGACACCTTGCGTCAAAATTATATGATTTATCGTTCCCAGGATGCAGTTTGAATGCAAATATCTTTTATTTTATCATTTAAATTAATAATATCATATCACCAAATATATCTCGATCAAATTGCCATCGAGTTGTTAATTGGATTTTCGTGACGCTTAGGGAATATTTAAAAACAATTGCTTGTACAATTAATTGTAAAGGACAACAAAACATGAATTGTATTTTATTAGCAAAATGCATAAATTTGTAATTTTAATTCAAGTATTTTCCATTTATTGATGTAAGCAGTTGTATATCATTTTTATAACAAGCATTGGATGCATATCACAAGAAAACCTTTATTTGAACACTTCTTACTTTTTTCCTCAAACAATCGCTATTGCAAATCATATCCTGTAATTTTGATTATTTATTTGAATTCTACAACGAAAAAACCAGGAATAACAAATTTCTAATATAAGTTTATGGATCAAAGTATGAAAATATCAAGCATTGAATGATAAATGCAAATGTTTGGTTGATTTTGTATCGAATTTATACAAAAAACGTAAGTGTATTCTAATAGTACCAGAAATAATTGTTTTAAAAATTGAAAAAAAAAATAGTTGCAAGTCATTTAAAATTATCGCCAATGTGAAAATAAAATAATTTTCACATGCATGGTGCTGGTACAACAGAAGATAATGGGACGTGGAATAAATGTACGCGACACAACCTACAATTATAAACGACAATTCAAAAATCCACAAGGGAAAACGGCCAGCAGCCTTCAATGTGACCATTAAAGTTCATCTCAATCCTTTCTTTTGATATATTACGAAAACTGTAGTGGATATGCTCTATTCAATATTTCATATTTCATCCGTTTTCCGACAATGTTCAAGGCTATGACAAAGTAGCTCAAGGATTTTAAGAATATAAAGTCTTTGCCTTTAGGATTTTAACATAATTGAAATAATTTATATCTTTTACGCGCACTGATCAGAGGAAAAATATAAAATAAATCTTGTGTTATCAAATAATATGGAAGAAATAAAACAATATCATTATTGCAGTTTGTTGAATTGTCCTCTTTAGCAAATTAGTTTTCTAAAAACTTTAATATTTCTGAATTGCTTTTTGTTTTTGTTTTAATTATTATTCAAGATCTAGACTAAGCATAAGTGTTTCGGATTACAATCAGAGCTTTGCATTAATTTTTTATGCTTCGTGTGCTTGTAGTCTTATTTTATAATAATTATTTCATTACCCAGCAGTACTAAATGTAAATGTAGGTTTTGTCACGTTATCTCATTCAACATCGTATTATGATTTAAATGCTACTGATGAGAGGTTACTCCTTTAAATATCGATATATATGTTACAGTCATTTTCTTAATTTAGGCATTTTGTTAAATGACTGAAAATTTTAGGCATTTTATAAAATGCCGACCAATTTTAGGCATTCTATAAAATGACTAAAATCTTCAGTCATTTAACAAAATGCCTGGAAAAATATTGAAAATTTTAATAAAATGCCTGAAATAAGAAAACAGCTTCTTAGTACCAAGAAAACAATTTTAAATGGGAATCAAGGCGGAATGTTAAATAAAAAGACATTATGCAAATAATAAAAATTCCGGATATTAAGTTTATTGCAATATTCAGTTTAAAAATAGCCATAGTAACCCCCTTCCGTATATACCAAATGGTTGCTTCTAGATAAACAAGAATCCCCATGGACCCTGAATCGCTCATCTGGTCCTTAAGTGATAATTGGTCTCTTATATTAGATATTACCCCTATAAAGGGTCAATTGAGAACTTTGACCCAAATGGAGACTTTTGTAGAGCATAATGAGATATTGGCTTAAGCAAACAATAGCTTTTCTCTATCCAACTTTCATTCCATAGGGCAAAAACAAGAATAAAGCTACTTTTTACCTTTAGGGACAATAGGGTCATAAGTCCTGACAAGTTCCCTACAAAGCAAATTTTTGTAGAACTTCATAAGGTAAAGAAAGGTTGAAGCAAGCAAAAGCTTTTTTTTCTATCTGCAATTCTTATCATTCTCTTGGACAAAACCATGAAAAAACAAGATTTTTATACTTTTTAAGGACAATTATCCTTATAAGGGTTCATCTGACAACTTCCACCAAGTATAGACTTTTGCAGAGCTCAAAAGCTGAAGGCTAAGCAAGCAAGCAACTGCACTATTTTTTATCTATAGGCTAAACATATATAATTTTTACCTTTAAATGGTCATAACCCCTATAAGGAGTCATCTGATAAGTTCGACCTAATGAAGACTTGTAGAGCTTTTTGATGCTGAAGAAGGAAGGTTGCATCAGATTTTCTCTATCTCTTATACTTGTTGATTTACAAGCTTAAAACAGTAATCTGACCCCTGTCCATTTTTAGCAAGGTTGTCATGTTTTTTGACAAATCAAAAATTGAAAAAAAATGTTTTGTGCAGGACGCCATAAGGATCAACCATACCAAGTTTTACTAAATTCCGTTCAGTCGTTTCAGAGGCGAGTGAGTGTTACGCCCTCGCAACACTAAATAGGTTATTTGAAGGCGATTAACATGAAAAGATGATCAAATGAACATGAAGTATGGAATATGCAATTTTGAAGAACCACAGGAAACGGGGGAGTGGTGGGTAGGAGCCGAAATTTTAGCCTATGTGGTGCACTTATTGGCTGTCCACCTCTCCACACACGTCAGCTGTCAGGGCTTCCATATTACAGACCTGACAACCCCCACGAACGACAAACTAGGCTATGCTGTGGGCCGTTTCGCCTCCCTGCTCTGCACGGGAATAAAATATATGGTGTCGGGTGTGGCGATTTTTGAAAAACAGATGACTGGCGACGACAATAGACACCATGTGATGGCAATAGCTCACATGAACCTGCGGTCTAGGTGAGCTAATAAAAACCACTTTTGCAGATATAGTCACAGTTCAATGAATTCTCTTTGGTTCCTTTCTTTACTTTTTAAAGGATCTTATAATATCCCTCTTCATTATCTTTTTCGCCGTTGCTAGTATCTAAAATCTCTAAAAATTTGTTTGTAAACTTATGTTCTGAGCTCAACGAAAATAGTGTATCTGCTATGGTCATGCAATGATTTTACAAATGACTATAAATTAAACTTTAGTTATGTTCCCCAAACGAAGTGTGGGAACATATTGTTTTTACTCCGTTTCTTATTATTAAGTCGCCCAAAACTAAGTTTTGGCGACTTATTGTTTTTACCCCGTTTCTTATTATTATTATTATTAAGTCGCCCAAAACAAAGTTTTGGCGACTTATTGTTTTTACCCCGTTTCTTATTATTATTATTTTTCTTCTTATTATTATTATTTCTCTTATCCATGAACTTTTCCGAAAGGATTGCTCGGAAGTGCTTTGTAGGAGTTCTATGACACTTGATAGGGTCATAGAACACCGAAAGGAGTTATGCAACGTAATGTTTAAAGATTCAAAATGGCCGCCGTTTCAAAATGGCGGCCGTTCTAAAAATAGTAACAACGACTAATACTTATCGGAACATTTTGAAAATGGATTGTATGGGTAAATGGGGTATCCTGAGTTCAAATATGAAATCAGATTTCAGATTGGACTTACCGTTTTTAAATGGCGGCCATTTTTATACCCCCGCCCCCTATGAAAAACTGCTAATTTTGTCCTACTATCTAGTCCGAGGTGCTTTGAAGAGAGGTAATGAAACTTTGCACAGTGATTAACCTTCATTTGAAGTTTTGCAAGAAGTTTTCAGAATGTTCAAAATGGCCGCTGTTTCAAAATGGCAGCCCGTTACTAAAAATAGATGAAAAAATTAAAGTTTGTCTGATTGTCTTGAAAATGGGTTAATTGGGTAAATCTGGTATGCTGAGTTCAATGGTGCAATCAGAATTTTGATTGGACTTCCGGTTTCAAAATGGTGGCCATTTTTACTACATTCCTGTTGCTTTAAATTGGAAACTTTGTCTGATTTGTCTGAAATTTGATTTCTAGGCATATTTTATTATACTTATTTGAAAGAAATACAATCCATGGCGATTTTGGGCGACTTCTGTGTTGGCATCCCAACACAATTATACCTAGTTATTATTATGTCGACCGAAACGCAGTTATTCGGTAGACATATTGTTATTGTCGCGTTTATTTTTTTTCATTATTATTATTCTTATTCTTATTCTTATTCTTATTATTCTTATTCTTATTGTCGCCAATTATAGTCCACATCATAACTAAAGAACCGTTTTACATTGCAGTTCCAAACTTGGTATGATGATACGTGATCATGATATCTGTTGCAGTAGAACTTTTCGGAACCAAGATGGCTGCCATTTTCAAGATGGCCGCCATTTTACGTAAAAAAGGCGCGTTTTCTGATTTGAACAAAAAAAATTTATAGCCATATTATAGCATGGCGTGTTGAGGCGTGACAAAAAAAATGTCGAAAAATTCAAAATGGCCGCCATTTCCTGTAAAAATTGAACATTCTCCGATTTTAACAAAACTTTATATTTAAGGTATATGAAGGATGGTGAGTTCATACGCGGAGTAAGAAATGTCGAAAAATTCAAAATGGCCGCCACTTCCTGTAAAAATGAAAAAAATTCCGATTTCCACGAAAATTTATATTTAGGTGTTTCAAAGGATGGCGAGTTCAAAAAGTTCAAAAAATTCAAAATGGCCGCCACTTCCAATTTTTTTTTTTTCAAAATTTTAACAAAATTTTATTTTTAAGAGTTTTGAAGGATAACCGATTGAAAAATTTCAAAAAATTCAAAATGGCCGCCATTTCCCGTAAAAGTTGAACATTCTCCGATTTTAACGAAACTTTATTATTAAGGAATATTGAGGATGGCGAGTTGATACGCGAGGTCAGAAATGTCGAAAAATTCAAAATGGCCGCCATTTTGCGTAAAAAGTGAACATTCTCCGATTTTAACAAAACTTTATAATTAGGAGTTTCAATTGATGGCGAGTTCAAAAATTCCAAAAAAATCAAAATGGCCGCCACTTCCGTAATTATTGAAAATTCTCAGATTTTAACAAAACTTGATATTTTAGGTGTTTGAAGGATGGCGAGTGGGAATATGGAGTCAAATATTTATAAAATCATTAAATTGGCTGCCAACAGTGTCAAATATGTCGTAAAAGTTAAGGCAACGGTCGACATCTGCTATTGCTGGCAATGGCAATTCTAGTTATTATTATTATTCTTCTTAACAGTTACTTTTCCGGAGGATTGCCGTAGCAGTGATTGAGATAGGGGCTTGATATTTGGCACACATATAGATCATCTAAAGCGGGGTTGCAGTGGTCGGACAAATGTGTCAAAATGGCCGCCATTTCAAAATGGCTGCCGTTCTAAAAATAGTAACATCAAGAAATATTTATCGGATCATCTTCAAAATGATATCTAAGGGTGAATGGGGTGTCCTAATCTCAAATCTGGAACCAAAATTTTTGTCCGAGCTTTCGTTCCAAAATGGCGGCCATGTAACAACACCCGCCCCCCATGAAAAATCATCAATTTTGTCCGAAGGTATAGTCTGACATGCTTTGAATGAGATTAATGAAACTTTGCAGAGTGATTAAGCACCATCTGAAGTTATGCAAGTGGTTTGGAAATTTTCAAAATGGCCGCCGTTTCAAAATGGCGGCCAAAAATCGGCAAATTTTCAAAGTGGTCGGATTTCAACGAAATTTGATATCTAGGCATATTTTGATGCACAGAATTGAATGGAATACTATCAAAAGGCGATTTTGGGCGACTTGTGTGTTGGCATCCCAACACGATTATTTTTAATTCTTATTATTCTTCTTCTTCTTCCGCACTCCAAAAAAGGCTTGTCCGGGTATAGCCGAAGAGATGTGAAGACTGAGCTTTATGAAACTTTCCACAGTGATAGGGCACATATCAGAGGGTTGCACAACGTTTTCGAAATTTTCAAAATGGCCACCGTTTCCGAGAAAACAGCGAAAGTTCATTATATAGGACATTGCTATATCTCGGTAACCTAGGTGGTCAGGACCTTGAAACTTGGTAGGATTATAGAGCTTGATGAGTACTACAAAAATATCCAAAAAAATTTGAAGCGATATTTACGGTTTTTCCGCAAATTGCGAAAATGTGAAATTTCAAAATCCAAGATGGCCGCCAAAATTTAAAAGTGCTTGGATTTTGTTAAAAATTAATATTCAGGTAGATTTTGATGTTGCGAGTAATGCTCCACATCAGAGGTGTCTATAAGGAGTTTGAAATTTTTTAAATGGCTGCTTTTTTTTAATAAATAGCAAAAGTTCATTATATAGGACATTGTCATATCTCAGTTACCCAAGTGATGAGCACCTTGAAACTTTGTGGTATTATAGAGCTTGATAAGTACTACTAAAATATTTTAAAAGTTTAAGAGATATTTACAGTTTTTCCGTTAAATGCAAAAAGGTGAAATTTCTAAATCCAAGATGGGCGCCAAAATTTATCCAAGATGGCATGTGTAAACACATCATTGACAATGCCATGAACATTATACATATATATTCTATATTTTTACATCATTAGCACATTATATAAAACTGAAAAAGGCAGTATTTTTGCTGCTTTGTGGTACATCTTGTTCGTTTGGGGAACATCTGTGACGGCAGCCGTCACAATCAGTACTCGTTATGAATATGTTTTCAATGATTAAAACAAGTTTCAAAGTAATTTATGTGCATAGGACTACCAATACCCATAGGACAATTTCTTTTTTAATCAGTTCAGGCATTTTCTTTAAATTTGTTAAAAAATTCCAGTCATTTTGTAAAATGCCTGAATATTTTCAGGCATTTTATATAATGCCGATAGGAGTAAGTCATTTTATAAAATGCCTAAAATATCAGGCATTTTACAAAATGCCTGATTTAAGAAAATGACTGTAACATATACATGTTGTAACATATCCAAATTAACCGTTCATACCCGTGTTTTGGTATTTGTAATTTCATACCTATAACCAAAACCATAACCAAAACCAATTCGTGTGAGAAACAGATCTTATTAATTTCAAAATGTTGACAAAAATTAACATATATTTCAACTTGATATACTAGTACTAAATACTGCCAATTTTGTAACCACATTTTAAAACTAATTGTGTATTATACCTATAACCAAATCCAATTCGTGTGAGAAACAGATCTTATTAATTTCAAAATGTTGAAAAAAAAATTAACATATATTTCAACTTGATATACTAGTACTAAATACTGCCAATTTTGTAACCACGTTTTTAAAACTAATTGTGTCTTATAGTCACGAACTCCTCGTCAAGTTTCAAGCCGTTTGAGAAATCAATACTCTTTAATAGAGTTATTTCCCTTGTAAGCGCTCTCTTGACTATTGTTGAGACTAATTATGATCCTTACAAAGAATAAACTGTCGCCTTACATGATGTATAATGTCTTTAAGATTTTGAATGAAACCAATAGATTTTTATTTTTCCAGCAGGATTTATTAAATGTTATGTAACATCACCAACATTAATTTCCATGCATTTTTAAAGATGGAACAAGCTCTGAGTGCTTTAAAATACATTTTGACGATATTTATTCTAAACCATTTTTGTGTCGTTTTTAACTTTCAATTATCTTTATAAATAACTTTCTAGATATTTTTTTAAATATATTATAATATACATTTATAAAATCAGACTACACGAAAGATTTGTCTAAGCAAGAAATACAAATTACAACAAGTTCCAGACAGTAAATTTTGCTACGCCTGATGCCGTTTCGTGTATTCAAGACTCATCAGAGTCGCTTTACCCAAAGTATTGAAAAGCCAAACATATCCAAATTATGAAGAGCATTGAATAATAAAACAAAAACTACCGAACAGGAAAACCAAATTAGGACTAATATCAACCTATGTTTGGGGTAAGCAGAATCTGAGGGTTCAGACAATTTTGAAATTAAAACGGATAATCTACAGCATTGATGAGTTCTTCAACACCGATTTTGTACAAACTACGTCAGAGAAATAGAATCATTAGGACAACAATTTCAAAAAACGTTGATGCCGTAGCGGGCTAACCTCGGGGAATTAAAACTCCCCCAGGGGTCCTTACTTTCACGGATGTTAGAAATACAATTTACCACAAATTCAAGACAATAGATTTTTGTGCACCTGACGCGCGTAACATCTATTGAAGACCCATCAGAGGCGCTTTACCTAAAGTATTGAAAAGTCAAAAATTATTTCCAAATTATGAAGAACATTGAATAAAAAACCCAAAACTACTGAACAGGAAAACCAACATATGACTGTGCAGCTCATGTACATGTATAGATATGTACAGATTGTGTTGCTCAATTAATCACACTTTTCGGACAATTACTGTTAGTGCAAAAATAGTAATAAAATTATTAAAAAAACAACAGATAAAAGAACGGACATACAATGAGAATATTTTATACTCGGTCGCAAACGTTTGACAATGTACAATGATATTCTTGCAGCAAAAGTGTTTATGCGAAATGAAAGCTCTAAAATTAAGCAACTTTTGTTAAAGACACATTTTTGTTAATCTTGAAGATACGGTTAAATTGTACATTCTTTGTTATCTTTTATTCAAATATTATAATAATTGCATATTGCACATTGTGTCATTATATAAATATCGTTGTATAAAGATATGATATGATTGTGATGCCCCTGCAATTAACATTTTTCATATCTTTAGAATCTGAGACATCACAACCTAAGCCAACTCTGAACGTATGTCACTTTCTTTTCTGTGCTCGTTTTGCTTTGGGCAATTTTATTTATGTTTTTTCCATTTTCATGCAATTGGCTTATTGTTATTTCTCACACACAGTGACTTCTGCTCCTGGTGCATAAAAAAAAAGAAATCTTTAGTCTGAGAATATTCTCAACAGCTCAACTCTTATTATTAACACAATGAGTTATAAGAATATTCTTAGACCTAAGTACCGGGCCCTGTAATATGTACTGAAAAGCTTGAATGGCCTTGCTTATGAATATTTCCTCATTAGTTGACATTTTGTCTTATCTCTCTCTGTCCAAACTGTATATGAAATCATTTAAATATTCTCCCTCGCATTTATAGCCGCAAAATAATTTGCATGAATTACGTTGAATGTACTTATGAAGAATAATTACATCATTGTATATGCCTAATGACAAAATAAACCCTAAGGGTAAACGAAGTAAAGCAAGCGATAACTCAGTCGATTCCAACTCCTCCGTGTATGGATTCTGACAACGTTTGAGAAATGATTTCATATATCATAAGTTCATTCAACTATCAAATATATACTTAATGGCGTTCGTCCTAAATTGAAGAAACACCACGTTAATTTGGAAAATACATTAAAATTCTATATCTGAGTTGGTAAGAAAAATTGTAAGTGACATAACTCAGACATGATTCATTGCTATTTCTGATTAATTTTGTCATTTCATAATTCATAGACATGAATTTGCGAAATATCATTAAAATATCTATATATCGTAAATAAAACAATGGATCGGTTTAAATGGATATATTAAGCAAGTCTTTATTTAGCCTCATCACTCCATAGAATATATAATATATTACTCTGGAATACGAGATATTAAATTTTTTAAATTTTCATGTTTACGCTGTCACAGTGTCAATACTTTAAGCTTCCTTAAAAGTTTG
This sequence comes from Arcuatula senhousia, assembly GCA_963971305.1. Lineage (NCBI taxonomy): Eukaryota > Metazoa > Mollusca > Bivalvia > Mytilida > Mytilidae > Arcuatula > Arcuatula senhousia. The sequence continues at coordinate 25,825,644 of OZ020309.1, read as the reverse complement.
CTAAATTCCGTAATTTCCCCAAAAGATAAGGGTACATTGTTACATTTATGTTCTTCGCCGTGTATTAGTTCCTTTTGCTATTGGACTTCTTTTTGGTCTAAAATAGTATTGCTACATTTTTGTTTCTGATGCGGCCTCGTCCCGTGCGGGGCCCGGGAGGCGAATAGGCCCGCAGCAGAGCCTAGCTTGTCGTAAGAGGCGACTAAGGGTCTTGGGATTCTGACGTCGGGTCAGTGCTAAGCCCACAGAGCGACCAAGTGTGTACCCTGGGTAGCTGAATAGGGTGGTCCTCGTCCGAGGGGGTTGTCAGGTCTATAAAAAGGAAACGCTGACCGTGTGTGGAGAGTGCCACGCTTCATGCACACAAAAGACCCCTTTGTGGACCACAAAGTAGTGCACCATTTAGTCTAAATTTTCCGCCCCACCCACCTCTCTCGCAGTGAACTAGTTCCTTTTGCTAGTGGACTTCTTTTTGGTCTAATATAATATTGCTACATTTTAGTTTCTGATGCGGCATACTCGTCCCGTGCGGGGCCTGGGTGGCAAAAAGGCCCACAGCAGAGCCTAGCTTGTCGTAAGAGGCGACTAAGGGTCTTGATATTCTGACGTCGGGTCAGTGCTCAGCCCACAGAGCGACCAAGTGTGTACCCTGGGTAGCTGAATAGGGTGGTCCTCGTCCGAGGGGGTTTTCAGGTCTATAATACGGAAACCCTAACCGCTAACCGTGTGTGGAGAGTGCCACGTTTCATGCATGCAAAAGACCCCTTTGTGGACCACGAAGTAGTGCACCACATAGGCTAAATTTTCCGGCCCTACCCACCTTCCCCTTTTCCTATGGTTCTTCAAAATTTACTATTACTTTGTTCCCCCCCCCCCCCATACATTTATCATCATCGTTTTATGTTCATTTTATCTTCCTTTTCATTTTCGTCGCCTTTTTAAAATAACCTAATTAGATTTGCAAGGGCGTAAAACACCAACTCACTCACTCATTGACTCACTCACTGATGCATACTCTATATCTTTGTGTAAAAGAGTGGACAAACGGTTGCGACACAGTATATATCCATAAAGCTGTCATAAGTTTTAACCAGTATTTGAAATGGCTAATACCAGTATTCTGTTGAAATGGTTAATTATTACAAAACCATGAAGTGCATCCCGAAGTCTACCAGTAATTGTCTTTCATCATGCAATATATGATGTTACGTCCAATAAAACTGTCAAATTCCACCAATTGCTTTAACTAAATATATACAATAAAACATTTTATATATCTCTTTGTCATACATGTAATATATATTTATTTGATACACTTATCTTATATAGACAGAGCCTTAACGCACTTTTATAATCAAACATAACAAAACATTGAATTATATACTGTGATTTCATAATTATCCGTGGGGTATCAATTTTCGTGGTTTTCGTGGGTAGCCTTCATCCACGAAATTTGATACTCAAAGAATACGAAATTTAACATTGATCTGTATTATCAAAATCACGGTATTAAGAATCCACGAACTGATCCTTTTTCAACAAACCACGAAAATTGATACCCACGAAAATAAATGAATCCACAGTAACTTGGATTTTGCTTAAGATTTCTACAACTTTGCTGATCTTACAATGTCCTAATCTAACAGAAGTTACCATAACAGGTCCAAAATGAAGAACAGACACCTCTACGATTGACAGTACAATTCCATTTAGTAACGCCTGAATTCGATACTTTGTTCTTATATAAGGTACACGACATTTAAACTTTAAGCACTTACAAATATTGAGGCTTTGGTTGTTTTAAGGGTATCGTGTTCAAATGCCTTGTAATTTGATAAAATTTTCATGTTTTGATTTTAGTTCAATTAACATGATAAATTCCAATTTTAATGTTCCTGCTAATGTTTCTCAGCTAATTGTTGAAGTTGGCAAATTGGCTTAGAATCCCATTTAAAAATCAGCTCTATGCAATCAGCGAGAAAGGAAAATTGATATCAACAAATATAAATTTAAGATAAATGACAGGAATAAATTTTCGATCATTAATCATAGAGAACCAGATCAGGTTTAATTTAATTGTCTTAGCCTAAAAACATAATCCATACTTGATAAATTAGATTTTCAAAATAAAAAAAAAAACTATGCATGGAGTTAATATTATGAATTTGAAAAATGAATATTGAATTAAAAGTAACGCCTTATAGTTTGTTGTAGCAAAGTTTTTTTTTATTATATGGTTACAATATCGTTGATAAGGGTCATTTTGCTGCTCATTTTTTTCTATATACTTGTTGTTCGAGCGCCGACTATTTTTTTGTTTTTTTTGCTAATTCTCTTGTAAGTTCACATCAGTTAGTTCAACAGACTTAACTTCGAATAAAATGGTTGATATTTGACCTTTTTACTAATCTATGTAAAGCTTATAATGGTTAGGAACTACCAAATCAAGGCCCCTCTTAAAGCAACTAAAACTGAAAATGTTAAAAGGCTACCACACAATTGGACTTAACTTTAACCTCTTGGAGAGTATATATTCTCTGGTTCCCCATCATACAAGAAATAGTTACTGAAAATATCATTTGAGGTTACAAGACTTGCGAGAAAGAAATGTCATTTTGTTTGGGAGCAGGCATAGGCTAAAAATACATGTAGAACATTTTCTGGGGAGGATATTTAAGAGGTATAGGTCGAAAACCATCCATTAAAGCAAGCACACATGTATCAAAATTCTACAAATTTGATATGTCGGTATTAACCAAGTTTATGCAGTTTCTACACAAACTATTATTTTTTTTTTAGAAAAATATTGAAATTTGAAATACCTACTTTGATAATTCTTTGAACTATTTTCACATACGTTCCAAAATTTGGTAGTCAGTAACTTAAACTTCACGTAAAAGTAACAAATGAGGTACATTGGCGTCTAGATATTATATTCTAAGATTATTTTATCTTGCTTGTTACAAGATTTTTTTTTATCAATTTCCCATTTAAGTTTAAAGTTAAAAAAAAAGCATGATCTACCACAAATAGCATTACATATGAACTTATGCGTGTAGATAAACTAACACAGATAATGAAAGGGCATTGTTCATATTTGACTGTGTTTTTTGGTGTGTTGAAAAACAAGAGGCTCCCAGGAGCCTGAATCGCTCACCTGGTCTTGATGTTGACCCTATACTTTTGTAGAGCTAAATGAGCTGAACATTTAAGCAAGCAACAGCTTTTCTCTACCTGCAATAGTTTTCATTCTATAGGCCAAAAACACCATTTTTCACCTATAAGGGGCCATAACCCCTATAAGGAGTCATCTGACAACTTCGACCCTATGGAGACTTTTGTAGAGCTAAAGGAGCTGAACATTTAAGCAAGCAACAGCTAATCTCTATCTGCAATAGTTTTCATTCTGTAGGCCAAAAACATGAAAAATCGCTTTTTTCAGAGGCCATAACCCCTATAAGGGGTCACCTGACAACTTCGACACTATTGAGAATTTTGTAGAGCTAAATGAGCTGAACATTTAAGCAAGCAACAGCTAATCTATTTCTGCAATAGTTTTCATTCTGTAGGCCAAATTCATGAAAAATCGCTATTTTTCAGGGGCCGTAACCCCTATAAGGGATCATCTGACAACTTCGACCCTATGGAGAATTTTGTAAAGCTAAATGAGCTGAACATTTAAGCAAGCAACAGCTAGTCTCTATCTGCAATAGTTTTCATTTTGTAGGACAAAAACATGAAAAATCGCTATTTTTCAGGGGCCGTAATCCCTGTAAGGGGTCATCTGACAACTTCGACCCTATGGAGAATTTTGTAAAGCTAAATGAGCTGAACATTTAAGCAAGCAACAGCTAATCTCTATCTGCGATAGTTTTCATTCTGTAGGCCAAAAACATGAAAAATCGCTATTTTTCAGGGGCTGTAACACCTATAAGGGGTCATCTGACAACTTCCACCCTATGGAAAATTTTGTAGAGCTAAATGAGCTGAACATTTAAGCAAGCAACAGCTAATCTCTATCTGCAATAGTTTTCATTCTGTAGGACAAAAACATGAAAAATCGCTATTTTTCAGAGGCCGTAACCCCTATAAGGGGTCATCTGACAACTTCGACCCTATGGAGAATTTTGTAGAGCTAAATGAGCTTAACATTTAAGTAAGCAACAGCTAATCTCTATGTGCAATAGTTTTCATTCTGTAGGACAAAAACATGAAAAAACGCTATTTTTCAGGGGCCGTAACCCCTATAAGGGGTTATCTGACAACTTCGACCCTATGGAGACTTTTGTAGAGCTAAATGAGCTAAACATTTAAGCAAGCAACAGCTAATCTCTATCTGCAATAGTTTTCATTCTGTAGGCCAAAAACATGAAAAATGGCTATTTTTCACCTTTAAGGGGCCGTAACCCCTATAAGGGGTCATCTGACAACTTCCACCCTATGGAGACTTTTGTAGAGTTAAATGAGCTGAACATTTAAACAAGCAACAGCTAATCTCTATCTGCAATAGTTTTCATTCTGTAGGCCAAAAACATGAAAAAATGCTATTTTTCACCTTCAAGGGGCCGTAACCCCTATAAGGGGTCATCTGACAACTTTGACCAAATGGAGACTTTTGTAGAGCTTTTGATGCTGAATCAGTAGCGTGCCTCAGATTTCCTCTATCTCTTATACTTTTTGATTTATAAGCCAAAAATAGTAGTCTGACCCCCCTAGTCTATTTTTAGTAACGGCGGCCATGTTTTTTAACGGATCAAAAATCAAAACACAAGTTTGGTGCAGGACACCCTAAGGATCATTCATACCAAGTTTCATTAAATTCTGTTTGGTAGTTTCAGAGGAGAAGATTTTTGAAAAATTGTTAACAGACGACGACGACGACAGACGACGACAGACGACGACGACGACGACGGACGCCAAGTGATGGTAATAGCTCACATGGACCTTTGGTCCAGGTGAGCTAAAAACGGAAAGAAAATGTAAGGGCTAAATGGATAAAGTATGCATATTAAAAGTTCAAAACATTGATGTAAACTTTATTTATCTAGACGCTGCTATGCCTTCTATAGCAATTGAATGTGCAGTTCAGACTGCACATGGACTGATAAAGACGTTAATTATCAGCCATTGTATTCGAAGTGTAACAATGAACCTTAAATATATTTAAAACAAAATGCTATTCACAATTTTTGAAGAATATAGTGTAAAACCTCTGAAGAAACTGTGAAAATTTTAAAACAACTAACCGTAAAGCGAAATTTTCGAGAGAAAATTAACTCATTCAACGTGCATGACGTGTCTGTGTATGCATGTTTTTATTGACCTGTTCTATTAATTATGACAATCCCTTACTAATCCAGTTATTCTACGTTTGAGTATTCTGTGTCTGCAGTTCTTGCTCAGAAAGGGCTGGATTTATCTGTTTATTTGACTAATCAAATGTGTAACTATGACGAACGTAGATGATGCAAACGATTGATGTGGTAAAGGGAACGTGTAATTCAAGCTTATCTCATTGATAAATCTATTGGGATGGTAAAACTTTTCCATATCACGAATAGAATCCTTATCTATTAGATTGATATACAAATGAATCGAAAGTATGAGTTATATACTTGGGTATATTTCAACCGGTGAATGAAAGAAAAAATCACTTCTCTTCGCAGCCTCTTGATAATTGGCATACAACAATACCATGGGCCAAGATCTGCGTATTCAATGTTCAACAACAAAAATATAGAACTCGTGTGTTTTATTTCATAATGGTTGTTTTCCTCCTTCCCGGGTATGTTTCGGATGGCAAAAAGGCCCACAGCGAACCCAGTCGCTTGTCGTATGCATAAGGGTAATATAAAGGTGTTACAATTTTGACGTCGAGTTAGTCCGAAGCCCCTAGATGTGTGTACCCTAGGTGACTGTCGGGTCCTAATACGGAAAGCCTGACGTATGTGTAGAAAGTGGCATAATTATGAAAGTAAAAATAAAGATTACAACAAAGTTCCAGGCAATTGACTTTTTGCTATGCGCTTTTCGTTTATCCAAGACTCACAAAACGCAAAGCACTCTACCCATAAAATTGAAAATATCAAACACTAAAGGAATATAAAGAGAATAGAGCAATAATATACAATTACTGTCTTTTGTTGAGGTAAATGTGCAGTGTTATTGACTTTTGCAAAAACAGATATTCACTGAGCCCGAAGGGTGAGGTGAATATCTTAGTTTTTCAAAAGTTAATAACACTGCACATTTATCGAAACAAAAGACAGTACAGTCAAACCTGCATTAGCAGCCACCTCTATTAAGCAATCACCTGTCTTATACAGCCACATATTTTTGTCCCTTTCTATGATGAAATCAACAAAAATGAACCTGAATTTAGCAGTCACCTGTCTAAAGTGGCCACTTTTTTCAAGTCCAAAGGGTGACCTCTTAAAACAGGTTTGACTGTAATTGTTTTATTCTATTATCCAATATCTGACAAAAAGATGCATTTGAAGTGTTAAATAAGCACAGTCTGAACAGAAAGTACAATAAGTAGAAACACCATCATAACGTTCCCCGCCATTTTGTAGGTCAATACATGTATCACTTTTCCAGGTCAATATCCTTTTTTATTCACCTAGATGATTATAATGAAATGTGTTAAAGAATAATTTATATTATAGAATAAAACAAACTATCCAGATACTTAGACCCCTTATGAAACCACAAAGTAGTGCACCCCATACGCTTAATTTTCCGCCTCCAGTGAAATTGTTCACAATTTAAGTGTGTCGCTGTTTCCGAAAGTGATATTTATATATCACTTGATTCATTGGGTTGTTTAAAATTTTATTCCAAGTACAAATATAAATTGAAAAAAAAAAGACAACAAGTTATTCCACTTTTTGGTATATATGTTCTATTTCATACCAATATAAAGCCCGTTAAAGAATGTGTAATATCAATGTTAATGCATTTTTTTACGTTTTCGAAGTGCCGGTCATTCATATTTGGTCATTATATCCTTGGAGATATTAATGTTTGATTAAGCAGGACGTTCGGTACACATGTTGTATTAAGTTAATAAAAAAGTAACAACACTCCTAAATTTGTCAGACATTGGCCATTGATCATTGGAAACATTGCTATCAAAATCACTGATCTAAGAGATAGTTATAAAAAGATATGATTTATTCCATTCCGACCTTGCTTTTAATTCTATATCAAATGGAATTAATATATTATATCATACTACGAACCTTTTTGGCAGATGAATGGGAATATGACAGCGAGAAATTCACTCTGTGGCAGCAAATAAAAATATAATAAATGAAACGTGGTCGGAGCATTCCTATTTCCGGACAAACGAATGTCAATTTTGAGTATTAATTCCAAAAGTGAAGTCTTCTTTAAGATTAATGTGCTGTTTTCATATCATTTCCGGTAAATGGACAACGTTTTGTCAAACGTAATGGTTTGAATCAGTGGTGCCACCATGTCTTTTATGCTGTAATTTCGGCCATGTTTTACTTATTTTAAAACACAGTTTGACTTAAAAGCCACTGCTTGAACATTTATAATAGATAGAAGTCAATTCAGTTCGAGTATTAAAACCTAGCGATCGGCGTGTTTGCTTCTTCACTAACTGAATAATTTATTTTAAAATGATAAATATAAAAAAAAAGCATCATTGATTTTTTTTATTAGCAATAGTTAGAAGTTAGTCAAAGTTAAGAAACTCGAATTTTCCGAAGACGGAAAATAATTTATCACAAAATGATTCATTTGTTCATTCTCATTTGAGTCTCACAATATTTCAAATATTTAAGAAGTTAATATAAGCATGATCCTTACGTTCGTAGGTGGAAAAATGTCATGTTAAAGTACTATAATCTAGCCTACAGCACGAAATCTGATAAATATTAGATACCTTTTCGCACGTTTATTTCTATTTTTCAACCTAAGGTTAACTAGTAAAAACTGTTTTAGTGCACTAAAACCGATATCTTCCCTTAATCAGTTTGCCTAAATAATTGTTACTTCTGTGAGAGGACAACAAGTTCTAACATGGAGACGCTATGCATGTGATATTAGCAAAAGTATGACATTGGAGTCAAGGGTCATTTTGGTGCTCAACGCATAATCTCATAAGTATATATCCACATGCCATATATCTAAGCTAGAAAAAATACTCTTTACATGTATAGAATTGAACTATTAGGTCAAAGGTAAGGATCATATATGGGACATATACTGGCAGTCAGAAAGGTGGTGAAAAAATATTATCCCCCCTGTAAATATATTGTATGTTTGAATGAGTTGAAATGCATATCATTATTAAGTGATGCACTAAGCTGAAATCACCAACTTAATCTTTTGATTGATGAAATGTAGGTCATTTATTTTATTTTCAAGTTCGGGTATAAGTGAATGGACAAGTTGTTATTCTTCTTTCTTAGTTGTGATGTTTAATTTATAGAATAATAGAATAATAGTATTGTGAAAAAAAAGGATTTTGTTATCTCTAAGGAATAACCGGAACTCTGTAAACGGGACAGTAGTATAGATGTGGTAATCATTTATCATTTCTCAGGATGTTAATGAGGTTAACAGCATTTGCACATGCCTGTGACATCATATCCACTTCCGGTCCGCCATCTTGCTTCCGGTCGGCCATCCTGAATCTCGGCGGCCATCTTGGCTCTCGTCGGCCATCTTGCTTCCGGTTCCGGTGACGCAACATCCGGTAATTAAGGGGAGATAATTCCGCAAAGTCACCGTACGGTAAAAGGCTTGTAACTAAGTTATTCCTTGACCGATTCCTTTCGGGTTTGTTGCATTGTCTTTAGTATGACAATGTCTCTTTGAGGATTTTCTTTGTTTTCTTCAGTGGTCATTAGAGGCTTGACCAGTAAGTGACCATATCCTATTTCTTAACAAAGGTGGGGTTGTCGTATATCGTTGGAAAGTTAGCAAGGTGTAGTTGCCATTTCTGAGTTGTTTGAGTCGGAAGTGGTCAGTGGTCAGTCAGGGCTTGACCATTGGGTGATCCCTTTTTCTTCTTGTTGTATACTAAGCGTGTGATATGTCATTGTAAAGCTTGTGAGGTCTAGTTTTATATTCTTTCTTTCGTATCAATCTAAGGGACGTAACTCTTGGTTTCTAATTGGTTTTTAAGTCTTGTATTTGAACCCGTTTTGTAAGGAATTTGTGGGGTAGGCTTTGAGTACTGGTTTGATCTTTTTTATAGGGCGTTAGGGATAACAAATCGATTTTAAGTTTCGATACTTTATTTTGAACTCAGTAATAGGTTTCAGTCTTCATCCTCGTCTTCTTCACTCTTCTCGTCAGGCCTGAACTGTTTTATTTTCTCATCCAGCAAGTACTTTCTCTTCTCAGTAGCGTATTTCCCAGACTCTTCATACTCATAATCTTCATCGTCCCTCAGTCGTTTTGCTGTTTGATTGATCTTCTTGTGGAGTGGATCTCATGCCTTTTCAATTTGCCACATTATGTTATTGACGTAGCGATTTTTTAGAGCTTCTCTATAGAGCGGGAGCAAATCCAAGTCAGCCTTTGATATTGCCTCTTTTTCGTGGTGACCTTTTCCCGTGTATTCATCCACTTTCTTTTCGTGTTCGTCTTTGTAGCTGATCATCACTTGTCCAATAAAGCCACCCCACGGATCAAACTGTTCTCCGGGGAAAGTTTCTTCGTCTTCAGACAAGTCGTCACTCTTTTCTGATTCCGTATCCTCCTCTTCCTCAGTTCCCCATTCCGGTTCCTCCATTTTTCTTTGATGCTTCTGTTCTTTGTGTCTTTGTAGATTGAACAACTTTTTTTATATATCAAGAAATATAAAGAAATAAAACCTTTAAAACAAATAAAACAAGAATGCCAAAATTTTCGGACATAAAGTCCTTCTTCAGGGGCTAAAAAGTAAAAAGATGTTCACACATCGACTGACGAGGACAGAATCCGATCAAATCCGCACCGGCAATGAGGGTTCTGTTAACAACATGTTATACTATTCAGAAGTGATAGATAAATTTACACGGATGGAACAAAAATCATCAGAAAGAACCCGGCCGTCGAGAAGGAAAGATGTACCATTGCGTCACGAATGCGGCTACACAAGCCAAAAGTTGTTCAATCTACAGAGACACAAAGAACAGAAGCATCAAAGAAAAATGGAGGAACCGGAATTTTTAAAGGAGGAGCCGGAATGGGAAAGTGAGGAAGAGGAGGATACGGAATCAGAAAAGAGTGACGACTTGTCTGAAGACGAAGAAACTTTCCCCGGAGAACAGTTTGATCCGTGGGGTGGCATTATTGGACAAGTAATGATCCGCTACAAAGACGAACACGAAAAGAAAGTGGATGAATACACGGGAAAAGGTCACCACGAAAAAGAGGCAATATCAAAGTCTGACTTGGATTTGCTCCCGCTCTATAGAGAAGCTCTAAAAAATCGCTACGTCAATAACTGTAATGTGGCAAATGGAAATGGCATGAGATCCACTCCACAAGAAGATCGAACAAACGGCAAAACGACTGAGGGACGATGAAGATTATGAGTATGAAGAGTCTGGGAAATACGCTACTGAGAAGAGAAAGTACTTGCTGGATGAGAAAATAAAACAGTTCAGGCCTGACGAGAAGAGTGAAGAAGACGAGGATGAAGACTGAGACCTATAACTGTGTTCAAAATAAAGTATCGAAACTTAAAATCGATTTGTTATCCCTAACGCCCTATAAAAAAGATCAAACCAGTACTTAAAGCCTACCCCACAAAGCCTGGCAAATTCCTTACAAAACGGTATCAAATACAAGACTTAAAAACCAAGTAGAAACCAAGAGTTACTTCCCTTAGATTGATACGAAAGAAAGAAAATAAAACTAGACCTCACAAGCTTTACAATGACATATTACACGCTTAGTATACAACAAGAAGAAAAAGGGATCACCTAATGGTCAAGCCCTGACTGACCATTGACCACTTCCGACTCAAACAACTCAGAAATGGCAACTACACCTTGCTAACTTTCCAACGATATACGACAACCCCACTTTTGATAAGAAATAGGAAATGGTCACCTACTGTTCAAGCCTCTAATGACCACTGAAGACCACAAAGAAATCATCAAAGAGACATTGTCATACTAAATACAATGCAACAAACCCGAAAGGAATCGGTCAAGAAATAACTTAGTTACAAGCCTTTTACCGTACGGTGACTTTGTGGAATTACCTCCCCTTAATTACCGGATGTTGCGTCACCGGAACCGGAAGCAAGATGGCCGACAAGAGCCAAGATGGCCGCCGAGATTCAGGATTGCCGACCGGAAGCAAAACGGCAGAACCGGAAGCAAGATGGCGGACCGGAAGTGGATATGACGCCACAGACATGCGTTAGTTAGTTAGTTATTGCTTTACTCCCAAGCAGCACGATTTCGGTTATATCCGGGAGATGAACATGAAAGTGGTGATACAATGAACATGAAATGATGATGAAGTGGAGGAAATGGGGACACAAGGCCAATCGGGTAGAAGAGTTTTGACTGCCACTGGAAAAAGGAGTAATGGGTAGGGACGGGAAATTTAGCCTCCTGCATGGGGATCCTACGTGTCCTACTCTTATCGAGACCTGCAGCAGGGTTCTTTAACGTGCGAGGAACGTGACATTTTTCCCAACACGGTGCACCACTATGGTTTGCAGTCAGGTTTTCCGCATTATCGCCTGACGATCCCGCATCTCTCGATGTCAGGGCTGCCCCATTCAACCACCTGGGGCACACATCCCAGTCGCTTTGTGGGCAAAGCGGCCTGACCCAATGTCAGGTTTCTGAGCGCTCTTTAGTGGACTTTTACCGACAAGCTTAGCGCTGCTGCGGGCCTATTCGCCAACCGGAACCCGCACGGAAATGCAAAAATGCTGTTAACCTCATTAACCTCCTGAGAAATGATAAATGATTACCACATCTATACTACACGGGACAAACATGTTGTAATTAAAAAAATACTGGTAAGTGCGACGAATTACATACTTCGACAGATGACGACCATTCCTGTGTTTTTTCTGTTGTCAATTTTTTTAAGGAAATCGGAGAATTAAGGTTTTTTATTGTCACAAGCAAATCTTACACGTTGCTAGGCTAATAAAGGGAGGAGATAAAATTAAAGAAGTCGAACAAACCTCACTTGATAGACCTCCCCTTCTAAAACGTTATTTTGCATATGCCTCCTATCATTTCATTTTCAAAACATGCATTATATTGAATAAAAAGTAATATTTTAACAGATAAATAAATGGATTGTGAAGCCACATTTAAAAGGTAAAAACTGAATAAGAAATATAAATAAATAAAACCTTTAAAACAACTTAAACAAGAATGCCCAAATTTTCGGACATAAAGTCCTTCTTCAGGTGCTAAAAAGTAAAAGAGGTTGACACATCGACTAACGAGGACAGAATGGTAATATTTCTTTGAATATTGCAACAGCTTTATAAGTTTAGACCTTTTTTATTGCAGAATTCAAATTGAGTGGACCATTGCTATTTTAAACCGTGTATGAGATACTCTCAATGTTTATTTATTTTATGAATAAAATCTATATTTAGAAAATGGGAATTTACAAATAACTTATGAAATGAACACAGCTTTGAACATATATCTTATCAATATATAACTGTAGCGACGAATTCAGGACTTTGAGATCAGAATGACTGGAGTCTCATCTAGATTTGTTGGATATATATTTTTTCAGATTTTTTTAAGCATAATGATGTTTTTGTCACAAAGGAAATCAGGCCCCATTATATCGCTCAACATAAGAAATGTGCTCTTTTCACGTTACATATTTAATAAACCATTGCAAATTCGGTGTTATTTAATTTCATATTACATATTTTGTATCATATTTTATTTTGAAAGTGACTTTAATATAATTTTTGAAGCCCATGGTCAAACATTTCGAATCAAATTCTATCTTATTTACTGAAGAGTGTATATTCATTTGTCTCGTTCTGACCACCTTTCTGGCTACTGGTATGCGATACATTATCTCATGATTAAACTTTTGTCGTTATTTGTCAAAGGGTAAAAAAGTTATGTGTCAGATACACTTTAAATGTAAAATTAGCATCTGTCCCAAATATACTTTACTTGTAATATTAGCATAAAGTTTAACTTGACTTAGAGGTCAAATACATATGAGGGATAATCTGGTACGAAAACTTTTATGCTGATACATCAAAATAGCAGGTCAAATAATTTTTTTTTTGTCAAAGGATTTTATTGTTATCGCCCTGGAACGCTTGACATGTAATATAATCATTGACATTAAGTTTAAATAGGATGTTATGTTTTTTACCCTTAAGTAGATTTCAGACAGACCAAAAATAAGTTCTTGTGATAAAAGACCTCGTACTGAAATCATAAACAAAATTTAAAGTGTCTATGGTAAGTAGTTGCTGAGAAAACTGTTACGAAACTTAAGTTGCAGACGAACGGATATCTTGTACGCGACAAATAGTCATATGATGATACACACACACGTCTATTATCAAAGCCTGATGTCAAAGGATAAAAAAAGTTATGACCATAACACGTTTGAACCGATACAAAAATAAAATTGGAAAGGGGAGGTCAAGATCATATGAGGGTCATCCTTGTACGCGACGAATAGTCATATGATGATACACACAAATGTCTATTATCAAAGCCTGATGTCAAAGGATAAAAAAGTTATGACCATAACACGTATGTTTGAACAGATACAAAAACAAAATTGGAAAGGGGAGGTCAAGATCATATGAGGGTCATCCTTGTACGCGACCAATAGTCATATGATGATACACCCACATGTCTAATATCGAAGCCTTATGTCAAAGGATAAAAAATTATGACTATAACCCGTTTGATACGAAACAAAAACAAAATTGGAGGAGGAACTATAACAAATCAACAACATCGAAATGGAGGAATCTATTACACATATTATTTATGAGGTTATAGAGAATAATGGCCAAACATTAACAGATAAAGAATAATGATCCAAACAGACTAAAGAATAGAGAATAATGACCCTTACAGAATAAAAAATAATACAGAATAATGTGAAAGGTATCCAAAACCTTTTAAAAAATAGAGAATAAAGGGTAAAAAAATTACAGAATAAAGAATTTAGGACACCCCCATCCACATACTCATTTATATCTTAATTGTCTATCTAGCGGTGTGTCATTCCCTACTTTATAGGTCAACATGTAGGAGGTACAGTTTCTTGCAATTGTTTTAAGTATCTGTCTTTCTAAGAATCATGCAGGGTTTATGATAATGGTGATTTATGGTAAAAAATAACACATGGGTTTCTTTACATTTTCTGAATCAAGATATAGTGTTATTGTTGAAAATCGAGTCTGTTTTCCACAAAGGTCTTGGTCATTGGAGAAATCAGTGTTTTGAATTGTAATGAAATGCATAGCAAAAAAAGAGTTATCTCCCTTGTTTACAATATTTTTAATGCAATCTAGGTAAATTTTATCTCTTATGACCAACATCATAGAAACAAATGGCTGTTGTTTTTGTTAATAGGTGACCATTCTGTATTAGAAACCATGTTCAAAACCATGTGTTATTTTTTACCATGAATCACCCACTGCATGATTTTTAGAAAGACTGGTACTTATCTAGTCATAAGCATTATATTTGTTTTGTATTCGATACTTTTTCCACACATTATTATTTTTTATTCTCGGTGTATAATTTCATATTGCTCTAATTATTGAATACATGTATCACGTGGAATTGTAATACAAATGCATCTATTGCGATTTGACTCTAAAAACCGAGATTAGCAGATCATCACTGTTGCAAATTCTATAAAGGTCGAGGAGTGGAATATCATCCGAAAAAGGGTTATCGGATTCTATATTTGAAGAAAGCTTGCATGCTCAGCCAACTTACAAATTTAAGAAAAATATTAGGTAAAGCATTTATTGAAACAAAACTATTCAAAAATTTTATAAGACAATGTAAGAGAAAAATGGCAAATTTTATCATTTATTTTTAACTCTATTTTGTTCTAAAATTGGAATAAAAGACATGTGTGTTTTTTTTGTTTGTTTTTTGTTTGTTTGAGCGGTTCTTAATTATACCCAAAAATGTGATTATTTTTTATCAGAAATAATCGAATAAGCATGATAATATAATCATAAAATGTTAGTTTGCCAGGGTTAAGGCGCTGAAGTTGAAATCTACAGGTCAGCACGGCCTTGGAGTGACAAGGTTTCAGCTTCTAGCCGGAGCTAAGAGGTTTCGCTGATTTTTATTCTTGAATTGAAAAAAAGGACTTTCCTCTGTCGAAAGTCTCGTGACCATGCAAGGACATATTGGGTTTTATACGGTCACAATTTATATTAATTTGGTGTGAACATAGATTGTATTTATTCGCACATGTACATTGTAGGAGGGAAAGTTTCGTATTTTAAAGATTAGTCTATATCTAGTCTAAGCACGTTATTTGTTTAATATTCAATACTTTTTCCGCATATTCTAGGGTTTTTAAATTGTCGGTGCATAGTCTCTTACTTTAATATTAAGTACTTCGTGACTCGTGTATAATATATTCCGATTCGTTTCTTTTAACACAAACCGAAATGAGGAGACAGTCGCTGTTTCATGTACCACCTCTGGTATATAGTTGTGGAATAGCATCTTTATATAGGTTTCCAGGTCCAAAATTTAAGAAATTGTTGCCTTTCTAAATTTCATTGATGAGAGATGCCATTGTAACAAATATGCACTTCTGAAAATATATGCTGAGCATGCCGTCGGTGTTAAGACATACATTTTACATATTTAGTGCTATATTTCACATATCAATTTATACCTCTGCTTCAAAGAGTAGGGGGCTATTCTGTTCAATCTCTGTCCGTTTGTCTGCAACTAAAGTTTTGTGGTAGTTTTCTCGGCAACTACTAACCATAGACACTTTTAATTTTTTATATATATGACTTCAGTATGATGTCTTTTTACGGACTATCTGATATCTTCTAAAGGGTGTAGCGGATTAAACTGAGTGAGCAGTGCCTCAATTATTCCACTTGTAAGGATACATATTTGTATGCTGGTTGACTTCTGCTCTATCAACGTCAGAAAGAAGACAAATTAAAAAAGATAGGGGGCATGGTGGAGCTTGAAATATAAGAGTGTATGTTTCTCGATGTAAATGATTAATACATCAATCATATCGGAATTAAAAGAAAACCATTATCTAATTTTTCCAAAAATGCAAAATGACCCATGATTCGAGTAATCGGTCTCAGTAACAAATTAAATTATTGATAACTAATTTCTAAAACAATTTCTACATATATATTGATTGCTATCATGTGTGATCTTTTGCAGTGAAACTCTCTTTATTGCAAATTCCTTTAAGTTATTGAAAAAGCAATTATGATGAAAAGGTAAAATATTTACTGCTGATATTTGTTTCCTGTTACAGAAGTGTTAATTTCCGGCTGCCATATTTTAACAAGCGGAAGCACAGCGTGAACAGAACAGTATACAAATTGCTACAAACAACACATTTTTGCAACAAGAGGATCATTTGAGTGTAAACTAAATTGTACACGCCATAGAGAGTTTTTTTTTAAACCGTTTCAGGTATAAAATGTACTTTAGTACATTCAAACATTCATCAACTCTCGTGAGTTAAAACGAGATTTCTGGTGATTTGCAAATTGTCCAATTTGTTACAATTACCACGAACAATAATTGATAATTTATTGTTTTTTCTTATCTTGTTGACATTTTGAAAACATTTATAAATCAGCTCTTAAGGCATGTTTTGTTAGCTTAACGGTTACAAAATCAGTATTTGGTTTAATATTACGATTTCTATTATCAATTAATATGACGATAGTTTTGTTAATGTAGAAACACGAGCCATTCAATATTATCTAGCTTCTGTGACATAATAAATGACAATTTTTTAGGTTTACAAAAAGATAAGGGATTTAACATCGAAAGGTAAAAATGTTTCTTGATGTCATATAAATGAACCTGTATATTTGCTTAAGTTTCAATCTATCTCGTTTGTCCATTGGCGATACACCAGGATTGTACCAAGAAAAGCATTAAGACGTACAATTGTTATTTTTTTACCAGTAACTTAATATTTTTTTCGTGGATTGGGTAACAAGCTTGCTTGTAGTGAGATTCCCACTCCAGTTTCCGGTAGAGGCCTTTGTAGCAACTATCATTGAGTCTAGTCTTATCAAACCCTAGCAATCTAATTAAAATCAGCTGTTTGCAAACCCTAGCTACAGGGGCGTAAAACGAGAATTCGGTATCGCCTTTCTTATACAAGAGACAGCCGCATGTCGTCCCCTCCGATGAACAAGCATCATTTCTTGAGACAATTGGCACAAGGTCGCCTTATAATCACCACCTGCAAAGCTGATTTTTAGGTGAGCTATTGCCATCACTTTGCGTCCGTCGTCCGTCGTCTGTCGTCCGTTAGCTTTTTTCAAACATCTTCTTCTCTGAAACTACTTGGCCAAATGCAGCCAAATTTGATATGGTTGCTCCTTAGGATATTGTGCAAAAAGTTTGCTTTGGGATTTTTGATACGTCAAAAAACATGGCCGCTGTTACTAAAAATAGAACAGGGGGGTCAAATACAGTTTTTTTGCAAATAACTCAAAAACGGTGACAGATATCAAAATTCTGTAAAGGTAAAAGTGATCAGCACCTAAAGATCTACCTGCCTTGAAATTTTCAAGAAGATCCAACAACCGATGTAGGAGTAATTGCCCTTTTTCTGGATTTTTTCAAAATTTTGCACTTAATTAGCCTTTTATCTTAAACACTATACAACATATTTTAAAAATTCAAATTGCATATGATTAAGCACATTAAGATCTACATTTCATGTAATTAGGTCAAAGCTGTGGAACCATTTATTTTAGGTGTTATGGCCCTTAAAGCGTCAAAATTTACCATTTTTCATTACTTTTTCCCTGAATTTCAAAGATTAACTTGTTTGACACCATACATCCAACTTCAACCAAACTTGGCACATTTGTTTAATAGCATAATTGCTACAAGTGTATCGTTCAGATTTTTGATTCGTCAAAAAATATGGCAGCCATGGCTAAAAATAGAACATAGGGGTAAATTGCAGTTTTTTGCTAATAACTCAAAAATGGTTACAGATATCAAAATTCTGATTGGAGACAAAAGTAATCAGCATCTCAAGATCTACCTGCTCTGAAAGTTTCAAGACGATCCAACAATTGATGTAGGAGTTATTGCCCTTTTTCTGAATTTTTTTCAATTTTTTTTTACTTATTTAGCCATATATCTTGAAACTATACAAGATATTTCAAAAATTTAAATTGCATATGATCAAGCACATCAAGATCTACATTTCATGTATTTAGGTCAAAGCTGTAGAACCATTTCTATTAGGAGTTATTGTCCTTAAAACAACAAAATTTACCATTTTTCATTACTTTTCCCCTGAATTTCAAAGATTAACTTGTCTGACGCCATAAGACCAACTGCATCTTAACTTGGCACACTTGTTTAATAGCTTATATGCTACAACTCTATTGTTCAGAATTTTTATTCGAAAAAAATGGCTGCCAAGGCTAAAAATAGAACAAAGAGCGTAAATTTCATTTTTTTGCTAATAACTCAAAACTAGTTTCAGATATCAAAATTGTGCAAGAATCAAAAGTGATCAGCATATCAAGTACCTGTCCTGAAATTTCGGAAAAGATCTGACAGCTGGGAGTGATTGCCCTTTTTTCTAAATTTTGCACTTATTAAGCCCGATATCTTGAAAACTAACCAAGTTATTTCAGAAATTTAAATCGCATATGGTTAAGCACAATAATATCTACAAAATATATGTATCTGTGTAGTTCAGGTGAGCGATTCAGGCTCCTGGATTATTCAGGCACCTCTTGTTATGTCTGCTCTTGTTCACTAGAACTGTGTAACCATTAAAGAAAACATGTATGTGGCGACCAATGCCGACGTGTGTTTTACTACTATCCCCGAATTCTGGAATAGTTGCAACCTTTATTCTACTATCCAAGAAACTATGCGTTTCCCCGAAATGTTACAACGAACTAGTAAATGTGATGAAGGACATGTGACTCCTATGTGTTCATGGACAGTTATTATGATCTCGACATCAAACATGAGCTTGCATTTATCTAGGCACTTCATACTGTCAAATTATGAATACAAGGACATTTTTATTACTCACTGCTGTACGAAAAATTAAAGCGCCATCAAGTCTACTTTGTCTTGTGACAGCTTTCTTGTGCATAATCTGCATGAACAATAAACCTGTCATAATGTCAACTTGATCAGGCTTGCCACGAAGATTGGATAGCTTTAGACACAGTTATGTTTCCAAGTAAACTTCGAAGCAGTTTCCCGTCTGCTCAAAGCTGTCACAAGTCGAGTTTCAAGTTAACGTAATGTTTACTCTTTGTTTGCATTTCGATTAAAAAGGACCAACATATAATTGCATCAGTGCTCTACATCGCAGATTCGGTCATATATTTTTCTTCCTATTTTCGACTATTGTGTGAAAGTGACGTTTCATATTCTATATTCAATTTTCAGTTTTCATATCTGTCGACTTCAGTAGTTGACAATGAATTTTACAGGACTTTAAATCTGTTGTCACACGTTTTTGGGGTAAAGTTATAGAATTTAGTTTTGTATTACGACTAGCATTTTGTACTTGAAATTACGGGTGCCCTTCGCCGACTCGAAATATGAAGTAATTTTCTAGATCCGAGGTTTATAGGAATAGCAATAACGTTTGGCTGTAACAGAGATATTGGAAGTAAAGTAACTTATTGAGGCGCAAAGGTAATGCGAGATGTCAACTGTAATTATAAAATGCTGTTCCAGACTTCCAACCTGTAATTGAATGCCCCCATTTGTACGTTTTTTGCTTCCGTGATACATGTATATCAATTCTTTATGTTTAATTGACATAATTTATAAACCTGAGGAAACTTTAAATTCAAAAAATAGTTTTATGATTTCTCTCAAAGGTAGTGTCAAGCCTCATACTTAGTCCCTGTCATTAAGAACTATATGCTTAAGCTATATATTATATTTATACATCAAGAACCAAAAGTCACGAAGGAGAATCATATATATTTAAGGTACATGAAGACCGTCTTAAATTTAAGGAAATAGAATTAAAGTCTCATAATAAACTCTCTTGAGATAGCGCATCGACGGTAAAAACTCTTATAAATTATATCATTTGAAACAATTCGTTTCACATCAAGTCTATAGGTTGTTCCCTTAGGACTTTTGATGTCAATAACCATTTCCTACTTGGGTACTAAAAATTATTCAGATGACACTTGTGTCTGTCAATAAGAAATATTATCAAATTCAGTTGTCTAGATTCTTAGTTTTTGTTGACATTACTATCAGAACTATCATTGATTTCTAGAACAAGAGTTCAAGCAACATATACGGACATATGTGTATGTATCTAGATATTTAGTACTTATCAGTAGTCTTTGGTAGTAAGGTGTACTATGACACAGTTTAAATCATCTTATTTGGGACAAAAGTATGTAAGGTGTACGTTTGTTTGTTGCGATTTACATGTTATGAAATAAAAATGACAACAAAGTTCCGGACAATAAAATTTGAAACGCCTGACACGCGTTTCGTCTATTCAAGACTCATCAGAGGCGCTCTACCAAACATATTGAAAACGCCAAACACTTTATGATTATGAAGAGCATAGGACAGTAAGACCAAAAATACAAAACTGGGGAACCAAATTATTGCCAAGAAGATCAACCTATGTCTGGGGTAGGAAAAACCTTAGGGATTCGACAATTTTGAAATTTAAACGGATAATTTAAAGTTTTGGTGTGTACTCCAACAAAAAGTGTTGGTGCCGGAGCGGGCTAACCTCTGGGAATTAAAACCCCACCAGCAGTGGTAACTTTCACAGGTGTCCGAAATAAGAATGACAGCAAATCTCAAGAGAGCCTGACGGGTATTGTCTATTCAAGACTCATCAGAGGCGCTTTACCAAACATTTTAATATTAACTTGAAATTGCTTAATATATTTATAATTACATTTACCGTGCATATAATTAAAATGCAGTAATTATATTGGTTAATTGACACCTTGAATCGTCTATCATACTTCGATGAAATGTCACTTGTTTCACGTGGCCTTAGCCGGGTCATGACCTTACTTTACGCACAACTAAAGTTTGTTCTTATCCAGGTCCATTCTCAGTCTTGTAAATTCTGACCAGTACCTCCCCGTGGTGAAGAACACGCACTGTTCAAGCGACAACAAATGATACTCTAAAGCAACTAACACTGTCGGTGGTGTGTCAAGGGCTGGACGACCCATGGCACATAGCGAGTCTTGAGCAGTTTTACTGCAATAGTAGCTACAGAGGGGCATTCCCAAATAGTCACGACTTAAATACAACATACTGCATAAAAAATATGTCTTAACTAGGCAAGTCCAAAATTCTCGCGTACTTGAATTTAACAAGCGTCAGGTTGGTTCAACATTCAACATTCATTTTTTTCTTTTGTTCAACATTCGACTTTTGTCCTAATTTAATATTGAACCAGATTTTAGTTCAACGTTCAATATTCAAAATTTTTCGTAGTTCAATATTAACGTTGAACGAAAATCTGGTTCAATATTAACCTAAGAAAAATTTCGAATGTTGAACGTTGAACCAAGATCTGGTTCAATATTGAAATAAGAAAAGTTTTGAACGTTAATCCAAAATCTGGTTCAATATTGAACTATAAAAAATATTGAATGTTGAACGTTGAGCCAAAATCTGGTTCAATATTGAACTAAGACAAAGGTCAAATGTTGAACAAACGAAAAAATAAAACGAAAGAATGTTGAATGTTGAATGTTGAATCAACTTGACGCTGGTTTGAATTAAAGTTGCTAATTGCTGTAATGTTATAATATGTGTATTTATATGTTGTGTGGTTGTAAAAAATGACCTAATGTGAAAAAAAGATAAGACGGAGCATGGCATATTTCATGGGAAAAAAATCTAACACTATCAGAAATGATTTTAGTATAGATCTGTACCCGGAAGATGAAATTTAAAAAGACATCGTATATTTTGCAGGTTATTATTAAAACATTATTTCTTGTAAATTATATCTTGACATACAATGTCCTTTTCAATGTAAAATTAGAAATTTTAGAGTTTTGTAACAGTAGTGTGCATGGGTTTGATTATGGCCACTAAATGGAAACTCAGAGTCGGAGAAAGCCATTTCAAACATTCAAATGGTTCCTGTTTCCAAGATATATATTTAAACATATCCTGTTTTTCATGTTTCCCAATTTTATGACCTTCGTGCAATAAGAATATTGTAACAAGTGAAAGAAATTTAACCATTGGAAAGCAAGGCCTTGAAATACATGATTAGTTCAATTCTATTATTATTTTAAAATTTTAGTTTTAAAGACGTATAATTTATCATTTTTTTATAATCGTAAATCACGCAAATAAACCAATGCAGATATTTGAATAAACACGATATAACAATGGAAAAACCACCTAAACCAATCAATTTAGAACGCTTTTAGTTTCTCTATCATATATATCAACCTCACATAAATTGTTATTTTATATTACATGCACTTGCCTTTTGCATTAGAACGTGTATTTAGATGAGAAAAGACTTTTTTTTTATTTTCAACGATTATGTTAAGGTTCTTCTAAATGAAAAATGGCTGCCATGCATTTTCAATACAAAACTTTCAAAAAATACACAGCCTAGAGGAAATAAGTATTTGCTAAAATTATATTGAAATGAATGTTTTACAATCTTATCTAAAGCAAGCTAGAAATAATTACATATAAAAACTGTCTTTGAAGGTAAAATATTTAATATTTGTAAGGGTGCGCTCGAATAGTAGGATAGTAATCAGACGCACCTTACTTGTAAATGTAAATAAAATTGAATTAAGACTCATTGTGGGATTTTAAATACTAGCTTGCTCTGGGTATTGGCAAGTTAAATCTAATTAGACAGGTTTTGAACAAAATACATCATTTGCTGAATCTGTTTATTTTTTTTCAAAGTTTTGTATTGACAATGCATGGCAGCCATTTTTCATTTAGAAGAACCTTAAAGATTTCTAGAAGCACAGATTGTTTAAAATAAACGTAATATTTTTTATTTTGTAACTTTAAAGTTTCCATTAACAATCTTATGTTTTTTTCTGATCTATAAAAACAATTCTCGAAAGTCAAAAATGTTTTGAAAGGCGTTGGTTACTATAACTCCCCTAAAAAGGCCAAAGCTGCAATATATTTAGTGAACAATTTAAATGAACTCAATATATAATGAAATGGTATTCACACCGATTCAAGAGCAACCGATACCTCACAATTCAGTTTTGTATAATGCCCAAAAGAAACAAGGGAAAATAGTAAAGTAAAAAGAAACTTTACAAATAAAATGTGTCGGAAAAAAGGAATTGATGAAACTTTTAATCAAACTACAGGCAGTAACGAGGGGACCCTACGGGCCCAACTGTTACAAAGACAGGTAAACGTACATGTACAACAAGTATTTACGATATCACCAGAAACAATGTTGTTTTGCGTGGGAGTACATGTGTATTTTTTTTCTATTTGATGCATCAGGGTAAGTGGTCAGGTGTTTCTTTTAATTAGCCATCAACTGCAAGATGACAGGATTATCCCGTTCAGTCATCAGTGGCACACATCCCAGTTGCTAAGTGGGTAAAGCGCCTCGGTTAGCCATTACTGTACTGAGTATTACTCGGTGGACTTAAACCGACAACGTAAGCGCTGTTGTGACTCTTTCTTCACCCAGAACCCATGAGGTCAAAGCGCTAAATCAACAGTTTGTTAGCATATGCGTCAAAGATGTCTTAATTATGAAGTTATCTGTACGCTTCATAATAATATCGATATGTTCATTAATAAAAACACATCTAAATTGACGAGCTTGATTTGTCGGTTTTGACCTTTTTCCTCAAATTTTGATTATGTCTACAATTTATGCTTAAACTTATTTTTGAAACTATGTTTGTTTTCTATTCGTGATTTGGGTAATTGTTATTTTTATTTGCAAAATGATAATTCGCTTTCTTCAAAATGCACAGACAATCTCAATTTAAAACTTTTAACATCACCTAACTCTGAAAATATCTTCTCATTAAAAATCTAATTTTATTGCCTTAAATATCAAATAATGTTTATATCTTTGATATACATTTTGTAATCCTAAAATAAAGATAGGTCACCTGGCTTGTTTTTCCCATATAAAGGTTCAAAGTTCGACTAAATTGCAATGGCTATATAAAATAAAATAAATGACATATAAAATGGATAAAATCACTGATCAATAAAAAATCTTACATTACAAATTAGATTTAATTAGATCAGAATTAATATTATTAAGCAAACTTTGATATAAGAGTGAGAAAATAAGGGGTCACCAACTTCGTTTGGAATATGCCTGTAGAATCCTTTGTATTTTGATGGTAATATTTAACATGGATTATCTCCCTTGATATTTTCAAAACAATGTTTTATTAAGTTAATAGTCATATCTCTGTTTAAAAAGTATTATTATATGTTAAATATTTCTTTGATTAACTCATTTTATATTTTTTGTATGTATTTATTGATATGCTAGCATTTTCTTTGCATAATTAGATGTGCTTGGTCAAATGACATCTGTGCTGCTCATTAACCTGAAGTTAATACTTTCATGACTTTTTGTTTTATTTTTATAGTACTGCTGATTCATAAATTTGATCTAAACAATCAATAGTTAAAAATGTTTCATATGCATTAGGAACACCAGAAATTATGCTTGCATGAATTTTTGTGCATTTCCATGCATGGTATGAAATTCTTATCAGTTTAAATTCATTGCATAATCACCATACCGTTGAGTTTTATGTTTGGTCTTGATGATAATAATTTCTTACGCTTCTTGAAATCATTTTGTATAATTTATATAAATTACATATATCCAGAGTACATTTGCAAATACTTGGTTGACTTGCTGCACCAAATGTGTTACGTTGAATTACTTGTATAGCCTACTGGCCATGGACTGGTTATTTTCTTAAATTTTTAAAATTAATAAATGTTAGAAATTATAATCATTTTGCCATGTCATTCCTATTATTTAATTATTCATACTAATCACATTCATTCATTGTAAATTTGCATATAAAAATAAATAATTAGCAATTTCTCGAATGTCTCTTTATACTTAAAATGTTAATTCAATGGCCATTTGCCTCAGCTGTTGTAAATAAAGTGATTAATTGCATTTTATTTTATACTTCTTATTTAATATTTTATATTCATAGCTTACTGTTACATTAAGGTTGCACAAGGAAAGTCAACTATATCGTGGTGATTAGATCTTTACGTTAAATTGTTAATTTGATTGATATTTATATACTTTAATTTATATTTTATGAAATTAAATTTCTGAGTAATACTATGTACATAAATTAACATGATCTGAAACGGCCCTTTAAGATCCAGTAACAATGAAAAGTCTCAACGAAAAATATGTGTCCTTCAATCAAGAATCAATTAGTCATCTTTGTTAATGATTTACTCCCAAGCAACACAAACTCCATATCAGGGAGATAAACATGGATAATGAACAGGAAATGATGATGAAGTGAGGAAAAAGGGACGCAAGACCAATTTGGTAGGGGAGTTTGAACTGCGTGTAGAAAAAAAGGGGGATGATTAGGATCGGGTAATTTGGCTTCCTGGATAAAAATCCTCCAGGTCCTACATTCATTGAAATCTGCAGCAGGGTTCTTTAACGTACATGTATGTGCGAAGAATTTGATATTGTCCCCACACAGTGTATCATTATGGTTTGTGTTTAGGTTATAACCTGACGACCCTGTCATTCATTATGACAGGTTGCCCTTTCAAAAACCTTGGACACACATCCCAGTCACCGATGTCTTTTATTCTTTGGAAGACTTTTACCGACAAGCTTATTGCTGTTATGATCCTATATATTCGCCAACTGGAAACCCGTACGGAATTAGTACATATATATCCAGACTTGTTTAGATAATTTTGTTTGAAAAAGTCTTGATTCATCGCAAGGACATTTATGGTTCTTAAACAACTGAATATCTTGAAAAATAATTTGTTCTTTTTTTAGAACTTTTGGGTTTGTTAATCTTAAACAGTCGTTTTCAATAGATTTAATGTACTACATGTAATGTTCATTAACTAATTAAATCTAAAAAGGAAAAATCAACTACCGGTACTGCTAAATATTAGTAGATTCCAACTACCCCAAATGTTATAAATGATAGCCCAAAACCATATAGAAAGAAGGGCAGTATAAATAGTTTAAATAATAGATTTGTCCGGGATACTAAGAACTATAAAAATCCGTTTATGAGTATGGCCTTTAAAGCGACCCTATTGAACCTTCTCTTAAAAAATGTACAAAGGGTCTTTAATGTGCACAGGGTATTGGTATCTTCATACACGGAACGTTTACTTGTCCCTTCCGAAGGACTACTTATATTAATATAGCATCGTTTCCTTAGACCATCCACGAAAATGGTGTTAAGACAATGTCAGAAAAAACAATCCATGAAAGTCACCTCTGACGCGGGTCGAACAACGAATTCTCTTGAGGTTGCCCACTGACTTTCAATTTAATATGATTTATATTTGACAAATATGTAAACAGGAAGTTTTCTCTTCCATTTCACCTGAGTTCACCCTCGATACAAATTAAGTTCGCGTTGTTGAATGCTGTTCAGTTGTTAATATACATGATATAAATGTACATGTATGACAAATCTGAATCATCATTATGAGAGCAATGACTGAAGAAAAGTTTAAAGAAAATTGACCAGGTAAAAAAATATGCATTTCCTTGTTTTTATGCCTGAAAAAAGTTAAGGTATATGTCAAAGGCTAAATTGCCAGACTTTACCCATCTTTTTATTTTTCAGTGGCAGGAAAAACCCGTTTTTTTTTACTGGCGCCGTGTTCCCTTCTCACTGTGACTAGTCATCATCCTTTCATGCTCACCCTCCCTTTCATGCTCACCCTCCCTTTCATGCTCACACTCCCTTTTATGCTCACACTCCCTTTCATACCACCCTCCCTTTCATGCCCACCACCCCTTTCATGCTCATCCTCACTTTCATGCTCACCACCCCTTTCATGCTTATCTCCCTGATGTAGCCGAACATTCTTTTCTTGGAAGTACAAAAAAAATAACTCGCCCGTTTTCTCACCTTGTCAGTCTGTCCTTAAAAACACTTTCATAAAGAAAGACTGTTGTCTTAAGCTAATTGCGCTTGACCTTTATTGCTCCCGGATATATCCTTTAAGGTAAATTTTTACTAGCATAAAGAGTCAAAATCTAATAAAATTTCTTCATCTTACAAGCAACAGCTAAATAATTGAACACATGAATAACCAAAATTCAAAGGAAGTATGTCATAAATTGGAAACTATTTAGCGGATAACATTGAGAGCAAAATCTTAAATGATATAATATACTGATTCATTGTACATCGCATTTTGTTTTGTACTTTGAAAGTAATTTCAGACTTTCAAAGACTGAAATATGATACAAGCCAGTCAAATTGCTCTTCCCCGGTTGGCACCGTTTCGTCCGCTTGATAATGATCATATGGTCACCCCTCTCATGTTCGTCTCCCTGATATAATCGAATTCGTGCTGTTTTGGAGTAAAGCAACAACAAACTAACAACTTATTAGGCTACAGGGCGTGTTACCATAATTCCTAAAACCGCCTACAACAGTTTTTCCTTCCTGGTGGAATAAATCTTATCCCCCAAGATATAAGATTGCATCGTTAAGTATAAAACAGGATGAATAATTCAAAACCTTTCCTTGAATTAGACTAGTATATGGTCTTATTTACTACTACTTTTTATTCGGTACCAATGGGACAAAAACATGGCAGTAATCATGGAATCTTGAAGGCAATATAAACACGATACCTTATATGTTAGCTGCCCACGCAAACAAACTGCTTCAAAGGTTACATAGGATTCGATTGCTTGTCCATCAACAAAGTTTGTATAATGTCAGTTACTACAAATGTAAGAGTTTTGATTTATTAAAGATATTTATGCGAATCATTTTCTACATGGTCTAAATGAAATGCTCTTTTGATATATTTGAAATATTATACTCAATGCAATTAATACATGTAATAGGTTTCCATTGATCAACAGAGCATATAAAGAAGCAATTGTGATACAATGTAACTCGATGAACCCGTCACACCCAGGGGCTACTTTCAATATAAAACAAAATGGTATGAGTGTGCTGCAGAAAAAGGGGATGCGTTTTTCAGGCTTACAGGTGAAGAGCAGGGTCATAAATTCACCATCAGGGTTACAAAAATGTTTTAAAAATGAAAGAAATAATAATATTCATAATTGCATGAGTTAGGAGCTGTCAGTCAATCGAATTATTATTGATTAATAAGTGCTTTTATCATAAATTTACATATAAAATGGCTATTTTATATTATAATCCCATATCTCCCTCGATCCAAATCATACCCTCGAGAAAAGCTCTAGGGAATATATGAACTATGATATGAAAACAGCCATATGATATCTTATATTTATCCAAAAGTAATACATATAGTTGCTGATCTACAGATATATGCATGTATATATCGTAAACAAAAAACAAAACAAAAAAACATAGTTTTTAAAGGACAGAATAGGGTATAATGTACTAAGTCACTTGATATAACAGGGTATGTTAATCGAAATTTTTATAACTGTAACAGGATCCGGCCCAGAACAGGTATACTCAAAATCACAAGTGTTAGCCCTAACCCCAACCTCCCAACAAGCTCCCTTCCTTAACGCTATGTGAATCAAATTCGGTCTTTACTTCATTGTACTTGTAAACATGTAACTGCTGGGCAAAAGCATTCAAATTCACTTGAAGCTTATAAACTAAAACTCACGTTTGATACCAAATTATAACTCAATGTGTTATACAGATGATGAAAAAAATATTAAACGATAATTTTCAACTAAGAGGACACTTTCCAGCCTTTTTGGTTGATTAAGTGTTTCTAGTCGAAATTTATTTGAATAAATTAACAAAAGTGATCAATGCAAACAATTTTAACGAGACTTTATTTTTCACAATCACATGAATATTTTGCCGAAAGTTTCAGAATTTTGATAATATCCCCAGGGGGTGGAATATATAGGTAAACTATGGACACATTATTCCTTTGTCCTGTAACTCATTCAATGTTATTTGGAATATGGAACTGAAACTTTGCTCAGTAATTGAACAATACAGTCATGCAGATTGTGCTAAAGATTTCGGAACTTTGATAATGCCACTAGGAGCTGGGCTATACAGGTAGATTAAGGCACATTATTTCTTTTCACGCAACTCCTACCAGGTTATTTAGAATATGGAACTGAAATTGGGTTAGTGATTGCACTAAAGATGTAGATTGGGCCAAAGGATTTGAGATTTTGATAATGCCCCTATATAGCTAGGTAGCTTATGGATACACTCTTGTGATTGTCAGCCAAATGTAAAGAAATCTTACAATTGATTCAGATAAACACCCCTAAATCATATATTGTTATTCCTTATTAAAAGACTACTAGTATTTGTACAGGCACATCTGAGGGTCAGACAACCCCGTTATTTTTGGACAAATGTTAGTTATCTCAGACACTGTTCAGATCCCCATCCCTTAACCATATAATTGTTATTCCTATAAAGCAATTTGCAGGTTACTACCAATTTAAGATGAGTAGTACATGTACTTAAATGTTATCAGTGTATTCAACACCCTTATAGATTAAATGTTTTCTCATATAGTTTGTGTTCCCTGTTGCAATTTTAAGTTATTGTGTGTGTTTGTGTTTTCTTGTGGTCTTTTTCGCCAACGGTATAGTTGACATGAGATTTGTTGTGTTTGTTAGGCTAGGCAGTCCTGAAGTGATTACCCTTCCGGGGCACCTGAGTTTACATTCGTTTCGACTTAAGTTCATGATGTTGATTGTGATTTGGTTATACAGTAATAAAAGTTTTTGTACGTCATGTACGTTGTGTACAGTTTGTTTTGGTGATAATTTTATAAGTTTTTGTACGCTGTGTACAGTTTGTTTGGTGATAATTTTATAAGTTTTTGTACGTTGTGTACAGTTTGTTTTGGCGATAATTTTATTAGTTTTTGTACGTTGTGTTCAGTTTGTTTTGGTGGTAATTTTATAAGTTTTGTACGTTGTGTACAGTTTGTTTTGGTGATAATTTTATAAGTTTTTGTACGTTGTGTACAGTTTGTTTTGGGATATTTTTTGTCTATGACTTTCGTTCAATTGCCCTATTGATACAGAATTGTTTTGTTAACGCATTAGATTATGAATTAAGCGAATGTGCCGTCTGTTTGAATGAATATGACAAAATTTCATCATAACTCTGCCACAAAAATAATTCTTGTTTATAAACAGAAAATTTCATTAACTGCTTCACCACTGTATGCTTTCATATTTCGGTCAGATATATTTACATTAAGAGAAATTAATTTTTTTATCTGCAAGCAATGAATATATTTTTTATTGATTATAGAGAGAAACATACATGTAGGTATCAATGTAGCGTCCGAAAAACGCATATAAAACACGGAAAAACAAAAAAACTAATGAATATCAAGTAATAACGAGAACTCTAATCAGGTGCTCCAGAAGAGTAAGCGGTTCCTGTCTGCAAAAACACACCCGTCGCGCTGCCAATTTCTAATTCAGTGATTCAAATTCGGTTTAGGAATACAAAACAAAAGCCTATGACAAACCAACATCTGCACATATCTGAGAGATCCCATATTTTTCTGTGAGTATTGGATGTCTACCGGAATTGGATTCGTAATTACATGTACAATATGAAATCAACAAATAGTTATCCCATACTTATGTCTCTTTTTTCCTTTATTATTATCACGGCCACCAGACGGTCAAACGAGCGAAAGACTGTTAATTTACCTGTAGCATGGAGATGAATGCGCCAGAAGTCTGTTACTCGAGTCGGTTCTATGACTGTTAAGAGTAAATATTAGTTTTAAAAGTCATTTATGTACAAAATCATTTTACTTTTTTGAAATAATGATTTTTTTTTGGCCAAAACAAAAACTGTCTGACAAAATGGTTATCATAAGCGGATGGAATGGACGAAAAAAGTAAAAACTTTGTCAACGGGGTTATAAATAAAATGAAAAGGCGATAGGAGAGGTAGAAGAAAAAAACATGTTCAAAAACAGAATTTCTGAGGTTTTCAAATTTATTTACTCCGAAAAGAAGAAATATCAGTATCATAATTGCTAAACTTACACCCCATAATAATACTGGATACATTTGGAGATATTTGTATTATTCTGTCCGTTTTAAAACAAGATTTTCAGTAAACTCTAAAGATAATGTCGGTTAAAGAGTAAGTCAAAGTAAAAACTGTCTGTTTAGAGTTTTATTTTCCCAATTCGTTTTAATACAATGCGTATGTATCTATGCATACAGTGCCTTATATATGTGAGTAATTCATCAGATTTCTTCATTATGTTAGAAACGAAAATGTGACTTGTTTTCCTTATACCTTAGAGTGTTTGTAATTGGATGCCAATATATTGGGCAAAATGAAAACATGTGTTTCCTGTTTCCATACCTACCCTATTTTTCATGCCTAATCTAACATTTTCATTGTCATATTTTGCTTAAGCACTGTTTAACTTTTATTATGCTCTTCATTTTCTCAAGGTAAAAACAAAAATGTAAAAAAAATGCCTACCTACAATCTCTATTTTTATGCCCCATCTACAAAAGTTCGGGTCCGTTCGTCCGTCCGTCCGTTCATCTGTCCGTCCCAAATCCCAATATTTCCACATTCCCACTTACTGACAAATTCCACATCAACCATATTGGTATGATAGGTGTACCTAGTGATGCTAAGCACAATGCATGCTTTGGATGCTGGCATTGACTTATATTTTCCGCATGAATGGCCACTTATAGAAGAATGGTTAAGATAAAGTCCATTCCATCTGACGGACAAGTGACTTAGCGACCATGTTGATGCTTTAGTGATTGCGGAAAAAATAAATGTTGCGAGATGGGGCATTATGTCTTTTGGACATATTCTTGTTTCACACATGTAACAGGAAACACGGATATGTTTATGTTTGGTCTGAAATGACAATAGCGTCACTGCTTAAATCTTGACTTGTAAAAGTACATGTATTCACCATACATTGGAAGCAAAAATTATTTTTACTTTTAGCATTATAAATTTTATTCTGTCATAAGGGTTTTCATTCTAGGATTTTCTTTTTTTCCATAGAAACTTTCTGTTTCCATAATTTCTTTTTCTTTTCATTTTCTATTCTGGAAAAAAAAAACCAAAAAAAAACCGCTTTTAAAATTGCATTTTGATGAATAAGACAGAGAACATAAAACAAATTTAGGAAATATGTTTCTGCCCATTCACATAAAGTATCGAAAGTGGAAATGGAGAACATGTCAAAGAGATACATGGTAATGTGGAATGAAATAAAGCAAGGAACACTAAGATGTTTGTGAACCTTCAAGATCAGATCGCTAGCTGCAATAATCTATTTTGATTTACTCGTAACCGACCTGTTGACAGACCAAAATTCAATTGACATGACTCATTAACAGACCGAAATTTCAATAACAATCAATATCTTTATTTATAAGACACAAAAACATACAATATTCACGGTGTCCAACCCCCGTACAATGCATTCCGGAAGTAGTGCGGTCCGGAACCGGTATAATTACGGAATTGCAAAAAATGAAGTTTTTAAATCCACATTTTTCTAGCTAGATGGGAGTTTAATTGAATTTTTTTCAGTGGAGTTACTTCCTAAACACTAACGATTGATTATATTAGCCGCTGTAACATGCATCTTTTGATATATTTTTTAAATTCGAAAAACGCATTTTCATTTTACGAGTCAAAGGGAGAATATGAAGCAAAAACACGTATTTTAACCTTCTTTATTAATTGAACATCGACAATTTAACACACCAAAATAAAGTTTGTCCTTTTATGTCTTATTTGTTTAAATTTTAAGCTTAATGGTTAGTTAATAAAAGCACTATAATTATTTGAAATCAAGCACTAATAATTTGATACTGTACGGCCCGTTGCTTTTTATGGAAATCAAACTGTACGGCACGTTGCTAAAATAATGCGCATATTTTTCCTAATTCATTAACGTGAAAAACATATAAAACTATTGCGCGAGGTTATTTTAAAACCGGTTCAAGTAGTTACGCAGTATTTTAAAGGGTAGAAGAGTTAAAGAAACTGCGCGAGAGAACGGTGTGACATAATTATGAACGAGGTGTTTGACCGGGAACTGGAACTTTGAGGAGTTTGACAGTTCCAATCCATTCGATAGGTTCGTACAATAATCACTGTCCCAGATTTTCAATTCTTCTTTTTAATTACCTCTTTTTAACCCTGGCTCTCTAAGTAAAATAGTACTCATATATATACCACAATGCATTGCACGCAACAAACCGTCTCCTCTACGTCTACTTATACTGACGTCAGTGTATTGAATATTTTGCAAATATACGCCGACAGCGCGATAGGAAGGTTTATATAGATATATATTTTTAAGTTGAGAGAAAACTATGTACAGTGAAAAAATGTTAATTTAGTGTTGAAGTGCTGAGATAGCTGCCTTGAATGACTCAGATGATTCACTCAGGCCCCACCGCCACAAAACTTCAATAAAAACCTAAAGTTAGTCTGAGTAATTACTAATGGAGTTGAGAATATTCTCAGACTTAAGAATATTTGTTTTGTTTTGTTGCACCGTGGCCAGGACAGCGCCAAAAGGAAGGTTGTTCCAGTTTCGTATCGTTCGGGGAAAGAAAGTTTGTTGACGGATTTGAAGACAAGATCGTTGAATTTGGTAGATGCGGGTCATTGTCTAGCGAGCCGGTTTAGTTTAAAAAGACGATCTTCATCGTTTTTCTTTAGATATTTTATAAAGCATTGTCCAGTGGTGTCTGTTTTGTGGTTTGCTAGGGATCTCAAGATCAGATCATAAATCATGTCACTTACGCTTGGTGTATTGTGGGAGCGACTATAGACATGCATATACCTTGCAGTCCTGTGCTGCACTTCTTCCATATTATTTTTTATGTCTTACTGTGTTAATGAATCCCACACGTACCAGGCATACTCCACTGTATAAGGTTTAACTATTGATTTAATTGTATGACTGCGTTTTTACCGGGTGGAACTGATATAAAGGCTACATGTAAATACGCAATAGTGTGATCGGCAAATAATTTTATTGTTGATATTAAACCTACTGGAATGTCGTTAATGTAAAAAGGAAAAGACTGGGTACCAGTACAGAACCCTGAGGAACTCCTGACTTAATTGATACTATATTCTTCTTTTATACCTGTACGGTTTTTGGTTGTTTTTGTTCTTTTGGTGGTTTTTAGCTCACCTTGCCGAAGGTAAAATGAGCTTTTGCCATCACTTGGCGACCGTCGTCTGTCGTCCGTGGTTCAACTTTTCAAAAATCGTATTCTCTAAAACCGCTTAGTCAAATGTAATGAAACTTGGTAGGGTTGTTTTGTTGTATGTCCTCTACAAAACTGTCGTTCGAAATTTTGATTTGACAAAAAACATGGCCGTCATGGCTAAAAATAGAACATAGGGGTAAATTGCAGTTTTTTTTTGCAAATTACTCAAAAACCGTAACAGATATCAAAATTCTGGCATAGTTAAAAGTGATCAGCACCTCAAGATCTACCCGCCCAGAAATTTTCAAGAAGATCAAATAACCGAAGTAGGAGTTATAATTGCCCTTTTTCTGGATTTTTTTTTCAAATTTTTTACTTATTTATCCCTATATCTTGAAAACTATAAAAGATATTTCAAAAAAATTAAATTACATATGACTAAGCACATCAAGATCTACAAAAGTTGTAACAGAGTCAAAGTTGTAGGATCGTTCCTTTATGAGTTATACCCCTTGGATCGTAAAAATTTACCATTTTCACAGCTTTTAGTTCAACTTTTCAAAAATCTTCTTCTCTGAAACCGCTTGGCCAAATGAAATGAAACTTAGTAGGGTTGTTTTGTAGGATGTGGTCTACAATATAATCGTTCGAAATTTTGATTCAACAAAAAACATGGCCGCC
Source organism: Arcuatula senhousia (assembly GCA_963971305.1). Taxonomy (NCBI): domain Eukaryota; kingdom Metazoa; phylum Mollusca; class Bivalvia; order Mytilida; family Mytilidae; genus Arcuatula; species Arcuatula senhousia. The sequence continues at coordinate 25,790,331 of OZ020309.1, read as the reverse complement.
ATGGCTAAAATAGAACATGAGGGTTAATTGCAGTATTTTGCAAATTGCTCAAAAATGGTATCAGATATTGAAATTCTGTTGGGTAATAATGATCAGCACATCAAGATCTACCTGCCCTGAAGTTTTGAAGAAGATCTGACAATGGTTGGAGGAGTATTGCCCTTTTTCTTGTTTTTCTTCTTCAAATTTTGCTCTTTTTAGACTAATATCTTGAAAAATGTAAATTGGATATGGTTAAGCACATAAAGATCTAAAAATTATGTAATGGGGTCAAAGTTGTAAGACCTTTCTTGATAGGAGTTGATTCCCTTAGAATAATAAAATTGATAATTCCACAGAGTAGCAGTCCTTTGTTAAATTATCCAGCTTATAAGTATCATCGAATACAAGGTGAGGGATTCAAACTCCTGGGAGCCTCTAGTTTTTTTCTATGTACACCCATTTATATACATTTAGATCCGAAAAACTATTCCAGTCGTACGTCCATAAAAACAAATACAAATACTAAAACGGGTATAAAGGCTTAATTTGACTATGCTGAATAACGATATTTTAAGGAGTAACCTCTCATCAGCTGCATTCGAATCAACAAATTGAAAGACCAAAAAAACCAAAATGTGTTGAACGAAAAGTAAAAGACCAAAACGTTCGATCAGAGTGGGACAAATCCAGCACCGAGAATATCGACCATGTGCAGTACAAGGAAAGAAACCTGGTGTAATAAACAATTTATAATGTAACAACCGAAATTTCAAAGACAAAAAATATATGGGAAGTTACCCCCCCCCCCCCCCCCCCCAAAGGTATTGTTCCTTAATAGTTTTTTGCTTTATTTTGCTTTATTATAATATTTAATAATATTATACAGCCACAGTCAATGTCTACTATATCCTGAGCAAATGAGTGAGTGGGTTTGTGATTTACTCTCAAGCAACGCTATATAGTTTATTTATAGGCGATGAACACGAAAGTATGATAAAATGAACATGATGAGAAATTTGGGTCAGCGGGAAACATGGGAACAGTTAATTTTGAACAGAAAAGGAGAGAGGAGAAAAACTTAGCTTATGTGGCGCACTAACTTGACGGTCCACAAAGGGGTATTTAACGTCATGAAGCGTGGCACTTTCCACACACGTTGGCTCACTATGATCAGCAGTCATGGTTTTCGTATTATACAAGCTGGACTCTGCTGTTAGGGGCATATTCATCTCTTCGGTCCGCACAAGAGTAATTACTTGTTTGTTGTCTTTATTTGACTGCTTGACAATATCTTACAGTGCCTCTCAACGAGTTGGCTAGGAAACGTTAACTAGTAATAATTTTTAAAACAAAGTCTCTTTGATCTGTTTGATTTAAAAACGTATTTAAAGTTAAGTCTACTACATGAGAAGAATACGGAATGATTCGTTTAGATACTTTTCATCAGGTATCATGCGCAAAAAGGTGCAACGGGCCGTACAGTTTCAAAGTGAGTACGCGCAACAAAACGTACAGTATCATTGCAACGGGCCGTACAGTGAAGAAAAAACTTTTATCTTTATTTTCTTTTAAAGTATGTTGTTTTGCCTCAAATTGTTGAATGATTTCCAAAACTATACTTATAAAGTTTCTTTTGATACCCAGAAGATTAATTAAATGTTTGTATAGTACCAAATATATATGATTTTTCTGTCGAGTTTTCTAATAAAATATTATGACCCTAACATGCCTAATGCGTTTTCAAAAGTATACGACGAAGGATTAAGAATTGTTGTATTTGTGTATTTATTTATTTTACCAAAGGTTTCCTTTACACGAATCATAATCAAAAGGTATTTTTGAACAATTCAATTTATTCAAATTCAAGGTTTTCTTAGTCGGCAATCAAATTTTCTTCCTTGTTTACCATTAAAAAACGCACTACTTCCGGAATGCACTGTACGGGGGTTGGACACCGTGATATTTTGAGGTTAGAATACTATGAGATCATTTAACACATCACAAACGATAACACAATCATTTTGTGTAAAATTCCTGAAAAAACAACAGAAAATGATAAAATTATTATGTCGGAATATTGTGTACACATATATAAATTGGATTGAGTCAGACGCCTTCTTAAATTTCTTCTTTCGTTTAAATCCAATCAAAACGCAATTTTGTATATCAATGCAAAACGAGCAACCATTTTGTCAGACCTATTTTGTTTTACAAATAAGAATCTATAATCAAAGCGCTAAAGCGTTAAAAGGCAGAGCTAAATCTAAGCACTAAAATAAAGAACGATCTGTGTCTTATAAACTTGAAACATAGCACATCAGTTTTGTTTGTTTCCTCCGCACACTTACACATTTGTTAAGATCTGTAATTTAGCTCCGTTCACTTGATCAAAGGTCAACAATGCGTAAGTAAACGTCAACGAGTATTGATACACGATATGTAGTGTACATTTATATCGCATTTATGTTGGGGTATTAATATGTACCTGTTATTTTAGACAATCCGTATAACATTTAAAATACAATACACGATTAATGTTCTGTAATAGATCCTATGGTAGCAATATTGACTGACCGATTTACTCTGTCTAGACGGAAAAAAACGCGAAAATCAGATAGCTTTATGACTCTATAGGGCTCTGCCTAAAAATGATAATAATAAAAAATGCAACTTACCTGTGGGTATTTTCTCGATAACATTTTATTAACAGTCTTTGACCAACTCGAGTAACAGACTTCTGGTGCATTTATCTCCATGCTACAGGTAAATTAACAGACTTTCGCTCGTTTGACCGTATGGTGGCCGTGAATATACTTAAAATGATTTTGATTGAAATAGATAATATTTTTATTTTGATCATGATATATCAAAGTAATACTTGCTAAAATGCATAAAAAGTTCTTCAAATGCATTTTAAACCAATAATGTAGACCACAAAGAAATGAATTTCATTAAAAAGAATCATCAGCGTATAAATTTTAATTCAATTACAGGAACTGCTTAACCGAAATCCGGAGCACCGAGTTTACTCAAATTAAAACAATCTTTATAATTTGTCTTGTTTTGAATCAAGCAACCATTCTACAATGAAATTAGATTAATCAAAATTTCTTTAGAAATATTCTCTACTAAAACGGACAATATTAATGCACTTTTGCTAGGGTTAATGTTTCATATCACATGTATTATAATCATTTTTTTCATGCGTGTCTAAGATGAGCGTAGCCCACATGCATAAACCTCCTCCATGGATAGAGATTCGGTCGGTGTTAACATTTTTTCGTCTGCTCATCTTTTAACTACCACGACCAGACTTTAATTTTCGTATAATCCATTATTCAATTACTTTGTATCTTACATATACTTTTGTGTGGAGAGTGCCACGCTTCATGCACGTAAAAGACCCCTTTGTGGACCGCCAAGTAGTGCACCACATAGGCTAAATTTTCTGCCCCTACCCACCTTTCCCCTTTTCCTGTGGTTCTTCAAAATTAACCGGTCCATTGTGTCCCATCCCACCCCATATTTCATTTATCATCATCATCATTTCATGTTCATTTTATCACCAATTTCATGTTCATCGCCTGTAAATAACCTATATAGCTCACTCACTGCATATACTTTTTATGGATCCCCGACTTAGTAAAAATTCTTTTGTTATTTAAACTTCATATTATCATCATAAATGATGCAAAACCATATCCAGTGGAAATGTGCAAAAAGTGTCATTGATAAAATTAAAAATTAAAGGCATTTTGTTCTCTTAGTCTGTTAAGAAAACAAATGTGAAGCCTTTCCCTGACATTTGTAAGTGAGAGTATGTTGCTAAGGACGGTAAGGCAGTTGCTTGGGAGAACCTAACCTCTGGTTGAGAAGTGACATCACGTTGTGAAGTGAGTGTTACCTACTTAGTTTTTGATTTCGAGTTCCGTACAACATTAGTTACTGTAGTATATCAGCACCGATTAGCTCGCATTTCTCAGGCCGATTAGCCTTCTTTGACTTCATATCCACTTCCGGTCCGCCATTTTGCTTCCGGCAGGCCATCTTGAATCTCGGCGGCCATCTTGGCTCTAAGTTAACTTTGTTGTAATTTTTATTCCCTGACCGATTCCTTTCGCGTTTATTGCATTTTCTTTAGTAAGACAATGTCTCTTTGATGATTTTCTTAGTTGTCTTCAGTGGTCATTAGAGGCTTGACCAGTAGGTGACCATTTCCTATGAGGCAGGTAAAACCTGTTACGCTCCCGAGGTTTCAATTAATTTATTTTTTTATGGTTCGAAAATAAAAACAACCTAGCTTTTCGAAAATAAAAACAAACTAGCTTTTCTTGTGGGTTACGTGAGCGTTTAATGACGTCTAAAATTTTCAAAGATAAAAGTCAAAAAGACGCCGAAAGTTCGGGAAAACAAGCTCGTGCTATACCGGACGTTGAAGGAAAATTCAGCTCATAGTACAACTAAAATATTGACATTTCTACCATTATCGCTCCCTTCGGGAGCGTATTAAAGGTGGGGTTGTCGTAGATCGTTGGAAAGGGCGCAAGGTGTAGTTGCCATTTCTGGGTTGTTTGAGTCGGTAGTGGTCAGTGGTCAGTCAGGGCTTGACCATTAGGTGACAATAGTTTCAATCTAAGGGAAGTAACTCTTGGTTTCTACTGTGTTTTAAGTCTTGTATTTGATACCGTTTTGTTGGGAATTTGCCGGGGTTTGTGGGGTAGGTTTTAAGTACTGGTTTGATCTTTTTTATAGAGCGTTAGGGATAACAAATCGATTTTAAGTTTCGATACTTTATTCTGAACACAGTAATAGGTTTCAGTCTTCATCCTCGTCTTCTTCACTCTCCTCGTCAGGCCTGAACTGTTTAATTTTCTCATCCAGCAAGTACTGTCTCTTCTCAGTAGCGTATTTCCAAGACTCTTCATACTCATAATCTTCATCGTCCCTCAGTCGTTTTGCCGTTTGTTTGACCTTCTTGTGTATCTCGTGCCATTTCCATTTGTCACATAATGTTATTGACGTATATAGAGCGGGAGCAAATCCAAGCCAGCCTTTGATATTGCCTCTTTTTGGTGGTGACCTTTTTCCATGTATTCATCCACTTTCTTTTCGTGTTCGTCTTTGTAGCTGATCATTACTTGTCCAATAAAGCCACTCCACGGATCAAACTGTTCTCCGGGATAAGTTTCTTCGTCTTCAGACAAGTCGTCATTCTTTTCTGATTCCGTATCCTCCTCTTGTTCCTCAGTTTCCCATTCCGGGTCCTCCTTCAACCATTCCGGTTCCTCCATTTTCTTTTGATGTTTTTGTTCTTTGTGTTTCTATACATTGAACAGCTTTTTGCTTGTGTATACGCAATCGTCGCAATGGTACATTTTTCCTGCTCGGTGTCCGATTTCTATCTGATGATTTTTGTTCCGTCTTAGTAAATTTATCTATCACTTCTGAAAAGTGTAGCATGTTGCTAACAAAGCGCTCATTCCACGGGCGGATTAGATCGGTTCTTGTTAAATTGTGTTTCTTTCTATTCCATGCATGAACAAAGAATGCATTCCTCAATGCTGCTAAGCTCTCTCTCTACTGTATGCAAGCCTCCATGTTTTGAATCTACGCCATTTTTTAAATATCTGCTGGCAGTCTATGCATGGCACATTTTGTTCCCAATTGTTAAATTCGATTTTCGGCTTCCTCACCTTAAATTTTCGACAAACACGTTCATTTTCAGTATCCCACACTATAGGCTGTAGAAGACGATTCATTTTATCTACGTGCGTCTTGTTTGACTACATTCGAGCCACTGACAAAATTGTTCATTTATTTTGCAATTTCAAAATTGTATCGTCCAATCATCTCTCAGCATTTTATCACCTGACTAACTCTTTGCTCTTCTTGCTCATTTTGCTCTTTTGCAGCTCATCTTGCTATTTTGTTTGCTCATCTTGCTCCTTTCCTTGCTCATCTTGCTCCTTTCCTTGCTCATCTTGCTCCTTTTCTTGCTCTTTTGCAGCTCATTTTGCTCCTTTGTCTTGATCGTTTTGCTCCTTTGCTTGCTCATCTTGCTCTTTTGCAGCTCATTTTGCAGCTCATTTTGCCTTGCTCATCTTGCTCCTTTGCTTGCTCATCTTGCTCTTTTGCAGCTCATTTTGCTCTTTTGCCTTGCTCATCTTGCTTCTCCCCCCCTTACACTTACGCAGCAACAGCCATTTTACCCTCTTCTCCCCCTTTTCACTCACACAGCAGCAGCCGCATCCGTTTAAACACCTTCTCTCCCCTTTTCACTCACGCAGCAGCAGTAGCAGCTATTTAACCCTCTTCTCCCCCTTTTCACTCACATAGCAGCAGCAGGAGCCGTTTTCCATCTTCTCCCCTTTCACGTACGCAGCAGCAGCAGCAGTCGTTTCCTTACCTTCTTCTCTTTCTTCTAGTTGTGTTTTTCCTTTCCTGTGTTAACTTGTACACCCTCCTTTATTTGTCAAGCCGGGAATCCAGGCCACTTTATACTTTTAATTTTCCATAGGCCCTGTGTTAAATCTGTTTGCGACTCGTGTCACCCCCAGATCTCAGCAATGAAGTCGTGTGTAATCATGCGGAACGTACTTCCATTGAGATCATTTTGTACTTGATAATCCAATATCTTCTAACCAGTTCAAATCGGTTTCTTTTCGTTCCGATACTACCCCTTTGCAGTTCTATTTTTAACCCTAACCCTAACCCTAGCTATTCTAGTTTGTAATTCTAACCCCAACCCTAAACCCTTACCCTAGCTATTCTAGTTTGTAATTCTAATCCTTAACATAAACCCTTACCCTAACCCCAATTCTTACTCTAGCTCTCTTTGATAGTGTTGTCATTTTATTTCTAACCCTAACCCTAATTCTCTCTTCCCTAACCCTAACTCTCTTCTCTCTAACCCTATCTCTGAGATCTCTTCACTAATCCTAACCCTAACCCTAATCTCTAACCATAACCCTTTCTCTTTCCAATTCTGTTTTTTACCCTTACCCTAATTCAAACTCTAAGAATCTGTCTTTGTTGTCATTGTATTTTTAACCCTAACCCTAACTCTCTCTTCTCTTACCCTAACTCTCTCTTCTCTAACCCTAACCCTTTCTCTTTTCAGTTCTTTTTTTAGCCATTATCCCCATTCTAACTCTAATTCTATTTGCCTTTTTTTGTCATTGTATTTCTAACTCAAACCCTAATTCTCTTTTCTCTAACCCTAACTCTCTCTTCTCTAACCCTAACCCTTTCTCTTTCCATTTCTATTTCTTAACCATTTACTCTAACCCTAACCTAAATTCTCCCTCTGTTGTGCATAGTATTTCTATTCATGTTCGTACCCTAACCCAAACTCTTCTGCTATGTAGCCTTAACCCTCACTCTTGATCTCTCCTTTGTTTGCACGTCCCCATTTTCTCCACTATATAATTGAATCACCCATTTTTAGTTCATATCCTCGATATAGCTGAATCCGTTCAGCTTTTCAGTGAAGCAATATCTAACTTGCAATTTAGTGTTTCGTACTTAGATTTCGAGTTCCGTACCACATCTTATTCCATCATTAGAATGAACTGATTTACCAAGTTTGTGAAACTTTTCTTCGAAATCATGCTTTTGTTCAAACAAAAGAAACAAGACCGGTAAGATTTAACACTTAGGCTGAAGTTTAAACAGTGTTGAAAATAAAGGAAATAACAAAATTTCCAAACTTGGAGGATCAATCTCAATGTCCAAGAGAAAAGACATAACATGGAAGACACACCGGAATAGTTATAAGTAAGGAAAAGAGAAAGCAACCGTTTGAAGCGAACAAATAAAGTTCTATAAATACTGACAAAAGTTTCCGTGCAGCGCCCGGGTGGCGAATAGGCCCGCAGCAGAGCCTAGCTTGTCGTAAGCGGGAACTAAGGGTCTTGGGATTCTGACGTCGGGTCAGTGCCCAGCCCACAGAGCGACCAAGTGTGTACCCTAGGTGGCTGAATAGGGTGGCCCTCGTCCGCAGGGGTTGTCAGGTCTGTAATACGGAAACCCCTGACCGCTGACCATAGTGGGCCAACCTGTGTGGACAGTGCCACGCTTCATGCACGTAAAAGACCCCTTTGTGGCCCGCCAGGTAGTGCACCACATAGGTAAAATTTTCCGCCCCTACAAACCTTTTTCCTTTTCCTGTGGTTCTTCAAAATTTACCGGTCCCACCCCCATATTTCATTTATTATCATGTTCATTTTATCATCCTGTTCATGTTCATCGCCTGTAAATAACCTATATAGCGTTGCACAGGCGTAAAACACAAACTCATTCACCCTCACTCGAATTGTTCTGCTTTAATCGTTAACATTGAGAATTCTCGAATTTTGCACTGTATCTCAACATAGTCAACCGTGAGTGTTAAAGAAAAAAATAAGCATTACAAAAGTGTCCGTTACGATCCGTAAAAAAATGTTTCAGTGTTACAACTGTTTGATCAACGGCATCAAATTTATATATAAATTAGATATAAATGCAATAATTGAATAGATTTCTTTGAGACTTTGTATATTTTATATGTGAGGCATCTTCAATCTCTAGATCTATAATGCTCATACCATACAAGTAAAAAGCTATGAAGATTAGATAAGCGATTAATTAATAAAATAATTTATAAGGCAAGGTGTGCGCCGTCGTTGCTAAATAGGGTGACCCTCGTCAGGTTACAATAGCGGACCAACATGTGTTGAAAATGCCGTACGCCTTTTGACGCAAAAGATTGCATTATGGACCCCCAAATAGGGCACAACATAGGTTAAATTTCCTGTCCCTACCCTTCTGTCACCCTTTCTGGTTGTCTTCAAATTTAGCATTTCCTTTGTTACCCTTTTCATCATTATTTCAGGATTATTGCACTTTAATAACCTAAAAAGTGTAAATAAGGCGTAAATCACCAACACACTCACTTCTATTCATTTTCATATTTCTCATCATCGTTCCATAATATTTTTATTGCATTACCATTTTCGTGTTCATCGCCCTTAAAAAGCCAAGTATATATATATGTATTTTGCAAGGCGTAAAACACCGATTCACATTCTCGTCGGAGTCACTAGATTTTTTGCCAGCTTACGTGAAATATATTGATTCAGAAATAGATGATATGTCAATTATTAGTTAATTATAAAAAAAAAAATATATTTACTTCCATATTTGAAATTATGCATAAAGATTCAATTAATAGAACTTTAAAGGGTTAATGAACTCGTTTGTCATAATTTATCCATATTACAGCTACATTTATTGCATTTTACTGCAAATAAAGATGAGGAAATGGGTATTTATGACCCTGCTGATGCATGCAGGAAAAACTACCTTGCGTGCATGCTTTCCAAAGCTAGCTCTTACAATCCCGATTTTAGAACTTATATTTTTATATTTCGGTTTTACTTTAATACTTGTATCTATTCATTACAAGTCTTTACATTTAAGAGATATTCTGAGTTATTTGCTGTTAGAATGCGGAAGCAACAAAACGCACATTTTGCATTTTGTAAGAAGCCTAGTTGATATAAAAGGCCGCAAAAGTTGGTTTATGTGAAACAAAGTACATAAAACTTTCTTTTACGCAATAAGAATACATGAAACCAAGTGTGAATTATTGCACATGAAAGCAAAAAAGATACATGTTCAACTGCATCTGTCCCCCCTAAATGTTGAATAAAGATAAAAATAAAGATAAAAACATATTCTTAGTTATGATATTTAGATTGTTTTGTATACTCAGACAAGCACTTAAAATTGATCATCAAGTAGAAAGTTGAGAGCCATAACCATAAAAAAAATATTGCCACAGAAAATTTTTATACATTTAATCAAGATGCTCCCAGGAAGCCTTAATTGCTCACCTGGTCCTTAAGTTATAAGGGTTTCTTTGAGCTATGAACCCTGATCTGAATTTTTTGAATTAACGGACCCTTTTATAAAGGTCAATGGGTTGAAGGCTTAATAGCGAGCACAGCTCGTAGCGGACACTTCGCAAGAGCGGAGAGCCCTACGGCAAGTTCCTGCGAAAAAATTGCCTAATGGTTTTGATTTTTTTTTCGTCCGGATATGCTTCTCACAGTTTATACATTATTCATTAAAAAAAAATCTTTTTAACGCTTATTCGCCCTAAGCACCTCGTCCCAAACTGTACGTTCTAGAAAATGAACTGATCTAAATAAAATAACAACGATGGTCACTTTAGATCTTATTTGACTATATAGCTACTTCGATTCAAAATCAAACTGATTATTTGTTCATAAAAAAACTATGTTAACAAGAGAACGACGCTCGATATTTAAGACATTGTGTCCTCAGCTCAAAATAATGATCAATAATCAATCAAAACACTTCATTCGGGTGACTCAGAAACGCACATCGCTCATTAATCAATCAAAACACTTCATTCGGGTGACTCAGAAACGCACATCGCTCATTAATTTATCAAAACACTTCATTCGGGTGACTCGGAAACGCACATCGCTCATTAATTAATCAAAACACTTCATTCGGGTGACTCGGAAACGCACATCTCTCATTCACAACAGTTTACATTTGCGTCAAAAGTGTCCACGTCTTTTCGGGAATGTTGTCTTTCAGATCTTATACTCTAAATTTTAAACATTTTTGTTCCTCAATTGAGGCGCAGAACTTCGCCAAATGAGGGCAAAAAAAGAGTATCAATCTGTGCTGTTTCATGTTGTATGGGCGAAGCCTTTTTCAACTCAAAATGTATTCGTGATACAAAACTGTATTTATGCTGCATATGATTTGTTCGCAATTAGGCAATGCCTTTCTCATATTAAAGCAACAGCTTTTCTCTATCCGCAATAGTTTCCATTAAATTGGGCAAAAAAAAAAAACGAATAAAGCTAGGGCTAAAAATCCATACAAGGCCTCATCTGACAACTTTGACCCTTTGGAGACTTTTGTAGAGGTTAATGAGCTGAAAATGTAAGCAAGCAACAGCTTTTCTCGATCTGCAATAGTTTTCATTCTATATGTATAGAGCAAAAACATGAAAAACGCCATTTTGACCTTAAGGCCCCCTCACACTTAACCGGATTGCATAAAATAAGGGCTGCGATGACCGGCGAATAGTAGTTTTTTTTAAATTTTGTAATCGTAATTGATAGTAAACCATAGTTACCCTTCGTTTTCGGTTTCGTAAGCCTTCGGAAGCCTTCGGAACTAACATGTTCAAAATTTCCCGACGAATTTAAAATTCGTCTTTCATCTGTTTGAAATCGCACCTCTTATTTAATGTGCGGTAATTGTTCGTTTATCATTCTTTTATCATTCGTCATGCATCGTCCTTCATCGCGCCATTCTGATTCCGACGAATCAGTACGATGATAAAATATGAATAACGTATAGAAACGAAGACTTGCGTTGGAAAACGTAAATTCGCTTAGAGTCTTATTGCGAAGGGTAACGAAGATAAGCTTTAACCAAATTTGAATAACGAGACAGAAACGAACGCAAGACTATGATATACTATAACTAACTATGGATAGCTAATAGATTCAAACATGAGCGAAATGCCAGGCCAATATTGGTTAAATAAAGAAATAAGTTCTGAATCACATGTAGAATTTCAGATCTCTAGGCCTTATAGTTTTAAGCTTAAGTGTTCACAAGACATTGTGGACGGACAGACAGAGATGGACGGACGAACAAAGTTAGAAAAGGGCTTGCCCATCTTCGATCCGGGGCCCTAATAACTATTATTGAGGGTCATTATGGGGTTCTTGATTATGTGATTACTAGACCATTTTTAGGGTGATTATTTGATTACAATGATCATTTTTGAGTGATTATTTGAATACCATACCCCCTTCTTTTTGATTATTTGATTACCATTTCGTTGTAGAATTTTGTAAAAATAACGTGATTTTCAGTAAATAATTAATGATTACCAGTGCAAAAAAACTAATATTTCATTCCCAGGTATCCCCCCCCCCCATGATGACCCTCATTATTATACGCTGTTGTCTTGGGTTTTGGCAGTAAAAAATGTAATAACCTTTTATTAAAATTATGTAAAGCACCTATTTTCCCCAAGCTTTGAAGTCCAATATCATAATATCAGCAGTGTCATCTTCCTGCTGCAAGATAGGTGGTGGCGTTGGAGAGAAAGAAGCAGAGGTACCAGTGGGATATCCGAATGTCAAAAGTCCGAAAGGGCAGAGACAAAACCAGTAAACACCAACAAGAACGGGACAAAACAGACAACATGTAAAACACGGAAACACAAAATGCTGAATAAACAACGCGAACTCCAGTCGATACAAGAGTGAACTCAGGTGCTACGGAAGAGTAAGCAGTTCCTGCTTGCTATAGCACACTCGTCGCATTGCCAATAGTCCATTCAGCATGTTAATCCGGTAAATAAGACAACATAAACCCTATAAAAAACCAACATCTGCACTCATCTGAGAGATCGAAATCTCATACCCGGGTATTTGTCTACAAGTGCATGATGTCTTCCGCAAAATTTCTTGAGTGAGGACAGTAACCGAGGAGCAACATAACCCTGTGTGAGCAGTTTTGGAGTCAGACGTGTCGCTCTGCTAAGGAAATCGATGTAAGTCCCGCATGCTCTGGAGTAACGAATCAATTGAGATATGTAAACTCCATAAGCTGGAACTTGGAGCGTTGGAGACCTTGGAGATGCAGGAGCGGATTGTTGCTGTCCCATAATTTCCTGATGCGCCCGATATTTTCGTTCGCCTTCGTTTCGAATCGCACGCCATAGTAAACCGTCGTTCATTATCTGTTCGTGTTGTCGGGTCATATCAACTCTTCGCTCATTTTCGGCTATAATTTACTCAACGTAGCCATCCGAAAAATCGTGACCAATCGTTAGTGATATTCATTCTTCGCTTACTGTTCGTTGATCATAGTTAACAATAGTTACTAATCAAATGATTCGGAGGAAGTTTTTGTTTGAATTCGTTTAATTCGCGCCTATTTTGTCAATTTTCCCATTCGTTACCCTTCGTCGCACTTTTTTTCGGTTAAGTGTGAGGCGGCTTTTAAAAGGACCGAAACCCGTTGAAAAATTTTACTCCTTTGACCAAATGGAGATTATAGTAGAGCTTTTGATCTGAAGAGCCTAAGATATTCAAATATGTTATAGTTGCTAAGTTATGAGCGACTTTAAATAACTTTACCCTGTGTTCTATTTTTAGTAACAACGGCCATGTTTTATCGAATCATTTCAAAATGAAAATCTTTTGTTGCCAACATGTCATATTTTATTCCTGCAAAGTTTCAGTGTCGTTGGTATAGTGGTTTCAGATGAGAAGATTTTTTTTAATTGGTAACGGACGAAGACGACGACGGACGCATAGTGATGGCATGAGCTTACATGACCTTTAGCCAGGTAAGCTAAAAGGGGATTACCATGAATGTGCATTGTTGTGTAAAAGTTTCGTGGAAATCCATCAAATAACTGAGTAGGAGTTGCATTTTTCAGGAGAACAGGAGGACACAAGCATGCAAGCAAAGTAGAACACTCCAATTAATATATAACCTTATTTTCAAACGAAGTTATAATTATCAATTTATTCAAATACTAGATAACAAATTTAAAGGTTAAGATATTGTTTTTTAACACGCAGTTCATTCGCCTATCATAGGTTCAGTTAGCATTTTTTACATAAAGATAATTAAATCGGTGCATCAAAAACAGGAAAGATTGAGCAATAAAAAAGGCTTCCAGCTGCCAATAAATGCGATAGTGATGATCAAAAATCTAGTTCAACAGATCGTTTGTTTTAGAAGTAAACAGAACAAAACAAAAATCAAAATTTAAGGTTGTTTCTTAGAGGTCAATGGCTGATAATTTAGTCTTTTTTCACAATCTAAGTGTAGCTTAAAATACAGCTATATGTATATTGCTTTATATGTCGTTAGCATGCATGAAGTACATATATGTTACATAACTTTAAGTATTTTTTTCATGTAAACTTTCAATTTCATTTTGTCAAGGCATTTCTTTCGTTTTTTTTAATTCATTCAAATATTTAAAGAATCCGTTATATGTTACCCTGCCATTGGGTCTACAAAAAGGATTGGTGCACATCTTCATTATTTTTGTAATTCACTTCGTAAAATTTCAGAAAATCTAGCGCTTGCTTTTTTTAGATTTAGATCAACCAAGATAGGCATCTCTATAGTGCGACGGACGGACGGAGTACGTGTAATCCGACTCTTAGACGTGCTTGCGCCTTTGGCGACGCAGGTAAAATATTAGCAATATTATTGAAAGTGCAACCGTGAAAAACTTGGAAGTGCTTTAAACAAAACCAAATTAATTACACAGTCATGACAGTCATTCCATTAAAAACTTTTTGTCAACTGTCTCTCAGACACCGTAAACGAAATTGATATGAAAGAGGTAAATGAGATCAATTTGAGACATTCATTATTTGCCTCATCTTCAATGATAAAATCTGTCAAAGTCAAAAAGAGCCTGATTTCGTTAAACAGGAAGTAGGTGAGCGATAGACCTAAAATCAAATCAAATCCCACGTTATTGGACCACATCGCCATGCTGTATAATACCAGATTTCAAGTAGCTATGATTAGTAGTTGCTGAGAAAACTGTAACGCAAACCTGAGCCCGCCCGCCTCCCGACATTCACCAATTTATAACCCAGTTTTTTTCACTGTGAAATCCAGCCAAAATTTATGTCAGAAATATAGAATCAAATTGAAGAATATCAATGCATTTAGTAATGCTCCACTTACAGTAGTGTAAAAAGATTGAACCATGCACTTTATTATGATGTTTCAAAATCTTTTCACATTGACAATTAAACGATAGGTCTATATTGACCTTTATGCAAAGGCGATACGTGGACTCAATTAAGCCAATGAATTAAACATTATATATTTGAAATGTCTCTTTAATAGACTTTGGTGTATCCCTTAGCAGCTGGGGTCGAAATCTCTTAGAAAAATATATCTTATAATGAAATCTTCTGTATCACGTGAAATAAGTGTCAATTTGTCAAAGTAGTCTTTATTAGATTCAAACACTCATTAGAATCAGGGTCGGACAGCACAAAATGGCCGACATGGGAAATCATGTGACAATTGTCGAAGATGGCAATGGTGATAATTTTTCTTTTTTGATCTTTAATGTTTTGGGAAAACGAAAAACAATCATACTTAAGTAAAACAAAAGATCTCAAGACAATAAATACCTTTCAACGTAAATATTATTTTTAAGAACTATCGTTTTTAAAACGTGATATTGTGATCCATAAGTAGGATGCTAGAAGATTTGTAGTACATATGTTTGGCTTCCAACGCAAAATTTATGTTTAGTAGGAGGCAGCAATTTACATAACCTTTTAACTTGTGTTTTGTAGCAGATATTTTCTTTTATTTTAACAGAATAATATCCTTAACACAGTATTATCTTAATTGAAACAGAAATGCAGAGAGAAAGTGAGAATGAAATACTCTTACAATAAAACAATTTCCTTGTTTTAGTTAACTAGCATTTAAGAACTGTACTTCAATTTTCTAATGATTCTAAGAATAAAAAGAGGAGTAAATAATTTTAACACTTCGATTCAAACAAATTTACAAAAGTATTATACGTATTTATATATTTTTGGAGAAGAAAAAGGGGGCTTTGATGACCTCAAGCAAATTCATATTAGGAACGGGGATTAAAATTTAAAAAGTTCTTTTCAGAATAACTTCTAAATTCGCATTATACATGTACTGGCAATAACTTTTTATAATAAAAAGTGTTCTAAGTGTAAAAATACTACGTATGGTACACGTGGAACCATTAGAGTAAAGAATCCAAGGCGTTCCTCAATTAGATACAGTGATGAAATTTTGCCAGGCAACCTTAAGCTTCCAATCATCTTCGCTAGCCAAATGCAAGGCGGTCACGTTCCGGTCCCCTGCTTTTCAGCGAAGATGCCTCCAAAAGTTTTGTTTATTCAACTGAATTTGGCAATGTCATATTTTTCTATATAGTAATTATTTTGTTACTTATAAACGAACATAATTGTAAGAAAGTCAGGTATTGTAACTGTCCAGTTTTATTGTGTAGCTTTATTGTCTTTTTCATTAAAGACGTCATTTCAAGAACTTTGCAATTGGTTATTTAGAAATAGTAGCATTCATCGTTAAAAATGTAATAATCATTCAAGCAATAGGACAAAAAAACTAAGGTATACGTTTTTAAAGAAGGTTGGTGGTTCGGATCTCTTAAAGGGGGGAGAATTTCATAAATTAATATTCTGACCCTCTCTTGATTCCATTTGCGAGAATGGTCACAAGGAACTATGTTAGTCCTTTGGAAGGGACGAAAAACGGTTGTCTTTGTATGGGCATATCAATGCACGTTAAAGGTTCCATTGTAGCGTTCGGTATGATTGGGTAAGACAGGGGCCGCTACAAAGGCCATACTAGCAACTGCACACTTTAGTGGGATTCACTTAAGCATCAAGATTGCTTCCAAATCCAGGATAAAACAAATATATGTCCAAAAGACATAGTGCGAAAGCCATATATCGCAACATTTGGACCGGGCGGACGGTTGAATGGACGACGATCGGACAGACGACCGGACCCGAACACTATATGCCCCGTTCTTCGGTAGATGGGGCATACATATAATTTAAAATATTAAAGGGTGTGTCTTGATAATTAATCGAGATAGAAGCTAGTTACAATTAAAATATTTTGCTTGAATCTTTATTACATCATGTACCATGTTTATAATTTCGATTTGGATCTCCAAGTCCTGCAAATGAAACAAGTTTACTAATTAAAACTGGCGTTCACGATTCAGCTATAGGAAGCTCAAATTTCAAACACAGACAATGCAATACTATGACTTATCAACGTTTACTGATATAAAATGGCACGCCTCATTACTGTTTTATATTATCTGTCCTGTAGATAGGAGAAAAAAAGGTATCCAGTTTTCTCTGTCTTCATCTTTCATTTACATTTGAAAAATGAACTTTTTATCTTAATTTATTCTCACGATTCTCCATTGATTTCGAGTTAGCTAAAAAAAGTTTACATTTCATTCAGTCTCTAAAATAGCAACAGAATTTAGAAATCGTTCTTCAGATAAATTACATTGGACAGCTAATGCTATATTGTGCTTAGTTAATTTGTACTGCAAAAAGGACTTCAATTGACATCTTTTGTGCATTTGTGTAAGAAAACAATTATTGGATTAACAAGAACTTGTACTCGTAAACAATTTAACAAAAACAATGGATTTATTGAGAGATGAAACAATTAACGATTCGTTGATTTTTAATTTTTCCAACAAATCAAATAATTTTGATTTATTTGATAAACATAAAACTTTGGAGGCAGTAATTATCCCTGTTGTATTTTCAATTATATTTGTGGCAGGTATTGTTCTGAACGGAATTCTTTTAATTTATCAATGTCGTAGGAGGCAACCTGCGTCACCTCACGATATCTACGTCATCAGCTTAGCCGTGGGAGACATGTTAATGTTGACCATTTCCATGCCTTTCATGTCAACAATTTTCACGTTTAAAGTTTGGCCATACGGAGAAGCTGTTTGTAAACTTAGTGAATTCACCCACACTTTGTGCTGTTGTGCAACTGTTTACATGCTTACAGCCCTAAGCATTGAACGGACATTGATAGTTACGAATAAACAAATAAACCATCGGAAGACCTCTGCATTCATTGTGGTGTTTGTTATATGGACATACTCATTTATGTTCTCCGTTCCTGATTTCGTAACTTCTAACATTTTTGGCGGTCCTGATTTCCCCATATGTATGATTTACAGACGATCATGGGGATTTGCGTACGCAAAGACAATGACTTTGTTGAAATGTATTTTTCTTTTTTCATTGCCAGTTTTAATTTCCATTTCGTGCTATGGTATAATATTATGGAAACTTTTGCAAGTACCAACATTAGTATACACCAAAGGCCTAAACAGAACTGAGGAATCGAGAAAATCAGCATTGATTTTTCTAACTATTCTTCTAGTTATTCTGTTCATAGTAAGTTGGCTGCCTCGACATGTTTTCCTAATGTGGTTTTATTTTTCAACATCACAATACAACGCAACTTGGCATCATTTAAAGATAACAGGTTTTTGTCTAATGTATGCTAACTCTGCGATAAATCCTTTAGCTTTCTTCTCATTGGATCCCGGTATGAGAGAATTTGTCCGCCATATTAAATTTTGTAGATGCAGACGGCAGACTCCCCAGCCAATGGACCGTGTCATTTATGGAAGTACAAATGACTTTATAGTTTTAACGGAGTTGACAGAACCGACTGGTACCCTTGTATAATTATATGATACTACTAGTACTAATTTTTGTTGTTGAATTAATATTTGTCCAACCATAGCCTCTTTTCTCAAGCATTAAAAGTTTATTTCGAAAATGTAGTTTTTTTTTGAATTAATGAGTCCTCAATGAGTATGCAAATACGGGATTTCTATCTCTCAGATGAGCACAGATGTTGGTTTGACATAGAGTTTTGTAATGTCATCCTTTCCTGATTTGACCAACACTTTATCGATCTTTGGCAACGTGACGGGTGTGCTATAGCAAGCAGGAACTGCTTACTCTTCCGGAGCACCTGAGTTCACTCTCGTTTCGACTTGAGTTCGCGTTGCTGAATGCGGTTTTGTTGTTATGTGTGTGTGTTTTATGTTGTTATGTGGTTTGTGTTGTTGTGATGATTTTTTGTCTGCCGGTTTTGTCTTTGTCTTCACGGTTTTATGATACTGATTACCCCTTTGGTACACCTTTGCTTCTTCCTCGTTACAAATATTGCAAACTCTATACATTTATCGACTTTGCTAAAGGTGAAGTCCCGAAATTCACTAGCTGATATCAAAGTCGAGCATGAAAGTTTTACCTCTAGCAAGCAACATTTAGTGTTAGCAGTGGCGGGGGTGGGTTCCGGGGGTCGGAACCCCCCTTTCCACTGAAATTTTTAAACTTTTGTGTAGATTTTCAGCAAAATTGGTCTGGAACCCCCCTTTGGCCCACAGAACCCAGTATGTGGAACCCCACTTTCAAAAATTTCTGGATCCGCCCCTGGTTAGTGATACGACGCGTTACCAAAATATTAATCAAAATCACATATATCATGTATATTTTAATGAATTCAACAAAACATAAAAACAGTTACTGTAAGAATAATTTCAGAAGAAAGACATAGTACTTATTTAATGACATTTGTATTCCTTTTTTACGACACTTTGAAGCAAATGCCTGTAATATTTATTGTTCTTTAACATACATGTATAAGGACGTAAAAAAGATCGGACAACTTTGACCCTATGAATAATTTTGAAGAGTTTTATTGGCTGGGTCAACGTGTGTGGAGAGTGCCACGCTCCATGCACGTAAAAGACCCCTTTGTGGACCGCCAAGTAGTGCACCACATAGGCTAAATTTTCCGCCTCTACCCACCTCTCCCCTTTTCCTGTGGTTCTTCAAAATTTACCGGTCCTTTGTTTCCCACCCCATCCCCATATTTCATTTATCATCATCATTTCATGTTCATATTGTCATCCTTTTCATGTTCATCGCCTGTAAATAACCTATATAGCGTTGCACGGGCGTAAAACACCAACTCACTCACTCACTCATTTTATTGGCTGATTATTTGCCTGTTATTCTTTAAAGGGACATAACTCCTTTTGAAGACATCTGACAGCCTTTAAGATAGAAACTATTTTTGAGCCTTATTCGCTGAATATTAAAAAAATAAAGCCTTTGGCTTTCTCTGTATGCAAGAGTTCTGGTTATATAAATGAAGTCATTCCTACTTTTTGGTTAAAATAAGGAAATAAAGTTCTGTTAGATACATTTGTAGGAAAGAAAATATCGAAAAAATGCAAACCGTGGCTATTTACGAGCCACACGGGATATCCAAAAAAAAACCAACCCACATTTTAGTGGTCAATATTTTGTTATAGATAATAATTTACACAAAGTATTGATTGTAGCGTGGTCCATCCCTATGGGCTCATAGTACTGCTCAATATTTGCAGTTATTTTACACTTTTTCACCAATTCACAGATTTTAAGCCACTTTGGGTAATTGTATGTCATCACAATGAACAATTTAAACAGAATTATGCTTTTAAGTTTACTTTCACTTATTTAGAGTATATATTGCATATTTCCTGCTCATTTGAATAATGTCGAAATTTCTTTTCATACTGGTCCTCTAGTTTAAACTTAATTGGTGCTTTGAAAGTTTTAAGACGAAAAAATATTCCATTTAGTCACAGTTAACTAAAATAAAAACATTTCCGTTAGTAAACAAAGAATAATTATCCATGAACAAAACACTGGAAAAATAAAGATATGGCCATGAAAATACAAAATTCCAATTGAAATGTTTTATTTACAGCCAAATTAAATGTTAATGGACAAAAACACAAAACAAGACTTCAATGCCAAACCTTACAAACAAAGATAAATTTCCAAACAAGTATTTGTCCATTCATGCAACGAGATTGATTAATTTGATACGATTATTGTGTCAATTTGTCAGGAATTATGATCGACAACTCTTATTAAGCAGACGAGAAAAACTTAATTTGCTTTCAATTCCCGCCAAATTTATTATGACCGTAGGGTGATCTGCAAACATCTCATTGATCAGAATACCAACGAAAGTTTCCGAATGAAAAAGCTAAATTAAGCCCATCAAATTGGAAGAAACCATGTGCGATCATTTGAGATACATAATCATCGACATTGAGATATTGGCTAATTATTTGCTTCCGATGCAATAATTACTGACAAGAATGACAAATGTATCAAAGATAGGAGCAATTCTTGTATCAATCTGTCAAATTTTGATAGATGAAGAAACCTTCTTATAGCTACTCCTAAATAGACAGCGAGGATTTGTTTGAATGTACTTTTAAACCATGGTAGTTTCATGATACTTTTCATTTTCTAAAATAACGGACCATCCAACATGAAAAAGGGAGCGGGTTGGTTTTTTTTTTAATATGAAAAACTATTTTGAGATTTTTGTTAAATAAAATTGGCATAAGAGGCTAAGAAAAAACACCTTTCTAAAGAAAGATGTCTGCTACATGTATATAAAATAATGCTAACAGGAACCGCTTACTCTTCTGGAGCACCTGAGTTCACTCTTGTTCCGACTTGAGTTCGCGTTGTTGATTTCCGTTCGGTTGATTTAGTGTTTTGTGTTTTTTCGTGCTGTTATTGTTCGTGTATGCCGTTTTCGTCGTTGCCCATTCGGACTTTTAACTCTCGAATGCCCCATTGGTGCATCTTTGCTTCTTGCTTTATTGAAAATATATTTTGCCATGGCCAGAGCAAAAACCAAAGTTTCCCCTCTCAATAAATATGGTAATTTCATTATTGATTCATTTCACATGTTCCTTTTTCAGATAAACTAAGGTTTGTTTATATGTTATAACGAAACTATATATTCTTCCCAGAGGCCAAATACATGTAGTACCTAATGGCCCTGTCACACTATAACGTTTTAGCCAACGTGTGCCGAACGTTCGAATAATTTTCTAAAACGTTGGAACACGTTGGCAGTCGCTGTAAAAAGTTTCAAAAAATATCTCGGTGAACGACCACAAAGCGTCAGACTAACTACCTGCAACGCATGACAAACTTATTCAAAACTTATCTATAGCGTTCGTCC
The DNA here is from genome assembly GCA_963971305.1 of Arcuatula senhousia. Classification (NCBI taxonomy): domain Eukaryota; kingdom Metazoa; phylum Mollusca; class Bivalvia; order Mytilida; family Mytilidae; genus Arcuatula; species Arcuatula senhousia. Next base: position 25,768,632 of record OZ020309.1, on the reverse strand, counting down.
GGCGTACTTGACGTTTGCCTAGCGCATGCGTGACGACTGCAGAACGCATTCATAGCGTTAGTCTAACTTATATTTTTTTCTCTCGGTGGGGAGACCTAGGATTTCTGTTAATTTCTTTAGTATCATTTCGTAATAGCCCAAATAGATCTATTATCTGGCTTAAATGTATTGCTGGATTAATTAATAATTATAGAAATTTAGTTTCGTTATAAAAATATTGGTTTTCAGCTTTCTGGTAATATGAATGTAGAATTATTCTTAAGCCGTTTTAAAACCAAAAGTGATGATTTTTACACTCAGTCTAAAAGAATAAAATATAGTGTAGATTTTATATTTTGATAGGTCAAAAATATACAGAGAGGAATGCATGTGCTTGTTAACAAACTCTCAAAATCTCAAATTAGTATATACATGTAAGAAATACCGGTCTGTAGATGACTAATTCACAATGATCGCAGACAGCATGACGAATGTCCTTAATAGGGAAAAATGCGTGTGCTTATTGAATATTTAAAATACACATTATTTCAAATGAGTATTGAAGTAAGACTGCCGTTACTCGTTGTATTTGAGTATTTTTCTACCCAAAACAGAACAGAACAGATTTTTATTGACCAATTAAATGTGCCCGTTACAGGCAGAATGAATTACAATTCAATTATAATCATCAACAAAAATCATCGAAAACACGACAGGTGTATTACAATTTGCAAGAATTACTTTCAATTCCAGACCATCTAAGTTATCTTTGTTATATTCAAGATTTTTTTTGGCTTTGTTCATTGTTTTTTTTAAAAAGATTTTTTTTCAGGTTTGAATTAGTATTTGAAGCTTTTGAAATTGACTTTCCCCCTTGTAATTCAATCTAACTTATATAATTCTGGGGTTGATATGCTACTCGTTCGTTACAATGACGCTCTGTGCGCTCTGTACACGTTTTTTCGTCGTTAGACTGACGCTAGACGTGCGCTGCATTATCGCTAGACTAGTAAGTTTCCATTTAGCTTAACGTTCGTCAAACGCATTTCAACGTGCGCACAACGACCACATAGCGTACATCAGCGTGTGTATAACGTCCTTCTAACTTATGCCTAGCGTTCGAATAATTTATTTCTAACACGTTGGCGAACGTCGGAAATTTTAAGCATGTTGAAAAATTTGCGACGCACTTGGCGATCACCAACGCACGCTGACGTTCGCTAACGTGTTTGTAGCGTGTTCATAACGTGTACAAAACTTACGCAACGCACACCAGCGTGTTGAAAATATATTCTAAAACGTCGGCACACGTTGGCTAAAACGTTATAGTGTGACAGGGCCATAATGTACAATCGAGTGTTTGAAGTCTGAAAAAGCAAAAACAATAAGACAGTGACAGGAAAATGTACTAAACACTCGCATTCAAATCAACTAAATAAATTTAAAACTGCAATCAGCAATACCATCGCAAGCCCAAAGGAGAATGAATTCGGGTGTCCCGGAAGGGTATAGACATAACTTATGGAATAGAAGATGCCAGATGATCTCTAATGTAAATATTAAAATAGCAGTGTTAGCAGAATACAACAAAAGATTTTACTATGCGTTAATGTTCAGCTGAATCACAGTGTATAACCGGACAGTAAGCGATCACGGAAGTTGATCACTGTCCGATGGTAAAATCCTAGTTGCATGTTATCTTTTTCGCCAGATTTTTGTGGTTTTAAGGCTGCATGAACGTACTTCGGTATCGAATAGGAACAAAGGTGAGTTGTTTTTATAGCTTGCTCATTTACACAACTTTTTAACGTTTCTTTTTGTAGTTGTGACAATTTAAACTATTATAATTTTTAGATTGATCATCGATGAGTGAACATGTTTTCCTTCAACTCTTAGCACATATTTGGAATTTACTCGCAAACTGCAACGATTTTACTAGCCTTTTTATTTTTATCAAAAAGGGCGATTATTTAGCTTTCTACATTGCAACGGATAGATGGAGATAAAATACACAATTTTGTTAAAAACGTAAGTTTTGTAATTATGGCATAATCGTTTACTGTCCGATTAATTGATCATTTATTTTCTGTTAGTGTCCGATTAATTGTCTGCTTTGAATCCTCAGAGTTTTAATAAAAAAGTTATTATTTCACATTGCTCCTCATTTCTTTATATCTTAGTTTATTGTATTATTCTACAATTTGCTTATAAGCAAGCTTATGAATATATGTTTTCCTATTTTTATGATAATTAATGTCATTGTCTATTTTGGTTCATTTATTTACTTTTCAGAATAAATATGAGAACTCAAAATAGTCTCTACTGTTTGATTCGAAAACATAATTGCGGCAGTGTTCATCTGATACCAAAATGGAAATCCATTCAACAAGCTCATAAAAAGAAGTGCGATTAACAGCTATGAGTACCTAATTATGTTCACTTGTGTATGACTAATCAATGCTACTGACAAAATTGTTCATTAGAAGCTTTCCATTGACTTTTGTGAAACTGAAATCTTCTTATAGCATCGACAGCCAGTGTGCCAGATATTTGTGAGTCGATGAATTGTCACTTACTTGTATGATACGGACAACATGCTCAACACAAAAAAGTCTGTTAAGATGTGAAAACCATTTTGATCAAGATGATGGACATCATGGAGCGGTCATCTGTATGTAAATCTATGTCTTATATTAATAAAAAAAGCTTAACAATGATTTGAGTTGTTTTTAGAAATGTGGTTAGCCTTAGCGACTGTGGTGACAGCTAGGTTATCATGACAGTTTTCTTTTACAGCCTCGAATTCATGATAAATCAGTATAAGTCCTACGTAAATTTTAAGGCACTTAGCACTGCGGATGGCGTAAATGACATTTTCGGAGAGGCAGGTAAAACCGTTCTTCAACCTGAAAGTGTTGGAGGGGCCAAGTATCTCCCCAGTCTCCCAGGTAAAGGCACACGTGACACAGATGGATCGACCACAACCCCTTGTGCCTGAAAAGTCAGAGAGAGGGCGTCTCTTTGATTTGTCAAATGAACTGGAGACAAGATGTTGCCTCAAACTCTTGCCCTTGCGAAAAGCAGTCAGGGGCGGCGAGTCGAACACTGTCGACATGTGTTCGTCCTTCAATACGATGGACTTAAAACTGTGCAACAGAATGTTCCGAATAACGATGTTATGAGGGTGGTTTGTAAGTACCAAGGGTATACGGTCATTCTTGCGTCTTGACCTGGGCTCCAAAGCCTTGGATCGTGTCACCTGGGAAAATGAGTCGATAGCTTTATCCAAGATGTTGTTAGGATATCCCCTTTTGACAAAGAATGATTTCATAGTGCTGCTTTGAACTTTAAAATCATCCTCACTGCTGCAAATACGTTTAAGTCTCAGAAATTGAGACCTAGGAATGGCATTTTTGCAGCTCTGGGGATGACAAGATTGATAGTTCAGGTAGCAGTGTGCATCAGTGGTCATCAGTGGGTTTATAGAACACAGACGTTACTATTTTGCCATTTTGGATGCTACATTCCAAGTCAAGGAAAGAGAGTGTCTCTTGTGAGATGGTAAAGGTGTTATTATAATGACTAATCGATTACCAACAACGTTGAAATAAACAAATTGAAAGATAGACAACAGGAGCGGATCCAGAATTTTCGAAAGGGGGGGGGGGTCCACATACTTGGTTCTGTGGGCCAAAAGGGGGGGGGGGGGGTTCCAGACCAATTTTGCTGAAAATCCCCCCTGGATCCGCCACTATACAAACCATAAGCATTGAAAGGAAAGTACTCAAAATTAAAACATTCGAACAGGGAAGCCAAAATCTAACAATAATATAGGTTCTGAGAATATCGACTTGGAATATTTTAAATCTGTTCCAGCTCTATTCCAACACCATTAAAACTGACCGCGTTCTGTAATTCGATGTCTAAAAATTTCGTTAAAAGCGAATTCCTACACCATTTGACTTTGTCTTTGAATTCACGTGAATTTCATGCTTAGGCTATGTATGCTAGGTTTTAGTTGGATGTTTACATATCTCAAGAACTAAAAGACTTAGAGGAAATTGTATTGCTTTGCCCATGTTGTAGACTAAATCTGAATTCCTATTGGATTTTAGCCATGACATATACATGTTTCAGACCGTACGCGTAGGAAATGTACCTTTACGATCTGACCGTACAAGTATACCTATATGGTCTAAAAACCAGTTGGACCATAAAAGTATTCAGACCATATAGGTATTTCTCAATTATAATTGACAACACCCAGATTCATACAGTAAAATAGAGGAGCTCAAATAAAAACAAAAAGATGGAATCAAAACATAGAATAGAGAAATGTGATGTTTGATATTTGTAGAATTTGTTTGTTTTTATCCTCAGCTTTTTTTTGGTTTGATTTCACCGGTATAAAGGGGTCCACGAAAAAGTGTCATACTTCGTGTTGATGATTAAAAAAAATACATAAAGTTTGAGGAAGACGACAATACATGTAGACAGTTAAATGTAAAACATTCTTGGCTAAAACATATTGCCGAAATCTTGCTGAATCAGCCTCCCCATCTTCAGATAGTTATTTTCTCCGTCTTCCCATGGGTAAACAACTGCTTGGTTGGCCTGTCGAACAAAGTTCCTAAATATTCTTCAAACTTTTTATACCACATTTTAATGACTTTGTTTTGTTTGAACATTACAATTGACGAAAGTAAACAGTCCGCCAAAAGTTAAGCACCACCGCATTTTAAAATGGAACCCTCGTTTTATCTTTTATTGAAATAGTCTGATCTTTTGAACACAAGAACCTTTTGATATTAAAACAATTTTGCATCATGAAAAAAATTACAATTAAGAAAGCTTTTAAGAATATGGGTACAAAGTATTGTGTGATTTTTCACGATCCTGAATTCAAGTTTCGGAGAGCAATAAAAGAAGCAGGCAATTCAAGCAAACCATTTTTCAAAGAATCTTTTACATGACACTTCTTTAAAATGTCATTATCTAATAACATCAAACGACAAATATGAGTTTTTAATAGGTTTTGCAGGTTTTGGGACCTGCTTTAAAATATCTGTTTTTCCCTACTGGACATGTTTATTTTCAAATGCTAAATTCTCCATAAAACTGCATGATAATTAAACTTTGTATACATATTTTTTTATTATGATTAAATTGTATTGTTTCATGTAAAATGGTGTATCAGAAATTAAAAGGCAAAAATGAGGCATAAACATGTATATACACATGAAACCCAAGAACAGTATATCAACTATAGATATATATCTTCATTTGCAAAGTGTGAAAAGCTTGCTAGATTTTAAGAGAATGGTCAACTTCCAACTGCTTACTCTTCCGGAGCACCTGAGTTCACTCTCGTTTCGACTTGAGTTCGCGTTGCTGAATGCGGTTTTGTTGTTATGTGTGTATGTGTTTTATGTTGTTGTGTGGTTTGTTTTGTTGTGATGATTTTTTGTCTGCCGGTTTTGTCTTTGTCTTTACGGTTTTATGATACTGATTACCCCTTTGGTACACCGTTGCTCAATCTTCCCAAATCTTAAATCTAATTTGTATGTACCAAAATGTTCAATTTTAAAGCTTAGAATTATGGTCAAATGTTTTTATTCGACAACTAGCTTGACAAAATGTACGGATTATTTTCCAACTTACGAGGAATTACAAAACTAAATCTGAATCCTAAATATACCTATGTTTTAATGAAATCTTGTTGCAATTCTTTGTTTGGGTAAGCTATTACCTTTTATCTTTGTTCCAGTTTTTTTTTCATATCATTTTGCCCTAGCTGAATCGTGTGAATAATGGTTTGTGAGGATTTTTGTCTTGATACTGCTATTTTGAACCCAACAATTAATCGGACAGATAGATATAGCTTTCGAACAATTAATGATTGTGTACAGTGGCAACTAGTCGGACAGAGATGGAGTGAGTAGTGCTCTTACAAATCTGATTATTGTGAACAGTCAAAACCATTTTATCAAATAATATTGTTACCGAATGATTTTTTATTTAAACAGCTTTCATTGGAGATGCAATAACCTATTTCAATGTAAGTAGTTCACTAATAAATTGTTGTTTCTTTCGCCGAAATGAGTTTCCATTGTCAAAAATACCAATGATTAAACCCCTTTTTTAGAAAATTTAAATCATCCACAAGATATATTGATAATTTGAATAGTGATAATTAACAATGTTAACAAATTGTACGCTTCATTTTCTCGTAAAAATTCGTCTCAGTGGAATAAAAGCTTAAATTCATGGGGAAATCGTACCATTTTTCAAAATCAACTAGGATTTTACCACCGGACAGTGATCAACTTCCGTGATCGCTTACTGTCCGGTTAAACACTGTGTGAATAAGCTACTAAAATGTTTAAGATAAAAAAAAACCTAATCGGCCGTACATATGATACAAGAGACTTTAAAATTTTGTGAGTATATCAATCTTAATGTTCGTTATTGATTTATCATGTTTATTCCAACGTGCCCTAGGGCTAGGCAGTACGAATTAGGCTTTATCAGTCAAAATGAATATCAAACGGGTATTGAAAGATAAATTGATGTTGAAGAAGGAAAGGGGCACAAGTCCAAAAGGGAAGAGGGAGTATCTATTCCTGTAAATCCTCTTACCGAAACCTCCCATTAGGTGCACTACTATCAAATTGCAGTATGGATCTGACTATCCCGGCATGCAAGATCGAGTAGCTTGATTTGACCATTCTAGAAACAAATTAAATTCGCTAGATGTGCAAAGCACCCATCACAAGCGTATACGGCGCTCGTTAGTAGACAAGCTCTGCGATGCTGATTTGGGTCTAATTGCCATCCACTGCGTGGGGTATTAAAGGTTAATTATCTAGGGAAAAAAAGAAGTTGAGTGTTTTCTGTGGTTTTAGTACATAAAATTCCATAAGATGTAATATTTCCTATATGTTGAAACATAGAATAACAGCTGGCTAAAATGTTGGGCTGTTTAAGCTCTACAACATAATTCTGTTTGTCAATTAAAATGACAAATTAGGGCCTTGATTCTAAGACGAGTAAATATTTTAGCTTGTTGGCAATCTTTTGTAGCTTTGCCTTACTCGTTTTGTGTTTGCTAACGCTAACGCATCTGGTGTATTGCAACAATCTAGCATGCGCATGTGCACCTTTCGAAGCGCCATATTGTTACTTAAGTTTTGAAATATGTTTAGATTTCGATCTATATTTAGGTTCTTCCATGAGTAATTGTATGATTATTTTTCATTTTAGTTTTATTCCGAATAGCCCAATTTCTATGTTATTGTTTTTTTCCGCCCAATGGCATGTACATACGTACGACATTAACATTTTTCGTACTAAGAACAACAACTCGAAAGTTTATTTTCTTTATAACATCATCAGACCTTTATTGAACACCCAGAATTTTAACATTTCCTATTTTTCAACTGGAAATTGGTTAATTTTTCCAATTAAAAAATTAATTAATGTTTTTGTCCAAGATATAGCTGGTAAATTTCTTGATTTGTATCCAAAAGGGGTATTTGATTTTAGCGGTCATAATTTTACGCGGAAAAATTTTGCGCATTCCGCTTTATTTGGTGGGGACGACGACTAAATTTTAGTTCGCACAATTTTAAACTCGCACTTTAATGTTATTGTCCATTATTAACTTCTACAAAAGATAAATGTATTCGCGTCGTCTGATTGTCGCACAAGCAATGTCAACGCGAAAATCGCCAAAAGTATAATTGAAGCGAAAATTTCACTGTTTACAGTATAACCCCTTTAAAATCATAGCAGCATGTCTACTCTCTCAAAAAAGTAACGCAACATATAAAAATATTTGAAATACCACTGAAATAAAAACTATTGAATTTCAACGAAAAATTGTCGTACGAATGTGAAATTTTGCAGAATCATTTAGAAATGATTAATCTTACGTGTGATATAAACAAAATTCAAATTTACCAGCCAACAAAGGCGCAGCGCCAACTGTAGTAATACCGACTAAATGATAAAATTACGACTCCACTTGTGTTCTCTCGGTTTCTAAAAAAAAGCTGCATACGATCTTCTGGCTTCCATTTTCACACATATTGAAGCCTCTGCTCCCATACCACACGTTTTTAAAAACATTGGGTGGCGCTAGCGCTTGCGCTTATCCAACTTTGAAAAATCATAGAAATTGATAGTCTTAGCTAACATCAAGTAATTCTGGTAACCAATATTTGAAACGGTTACTTTTTTGGTTTCATAAACATGCAAAAATCTTCCTTTCTTTGATACCATCATTATCATAACGATACTCCCGTCTTTAGTGGTTAACATCAGGCTCAACATAGGCGTGAATTTCCCCCACACACGACATATCGGTTGAAGGATTTTTGAACAAGGGAATTCTCGTTTGATTATTCATCCAGAGTGATATCAGCACCAAAACATTGTCATGAACTAAAATACCAATTTTTACAAAGAAAGCTTCTGCAAAACATTCTAACAAAGGGCAAACAGTATGAGAAGGACGGTTCAGAGATTTTGAAAAATTGGGCGGAGTGTAGTGCATCAAGAGTCAAATGGGTACATGAGAATCCTTACCAATAACATAACAAACGTAAAACACACGACATTTTTGCTTTTTAAAGATCTTCTGAAAATTTTGGTCTTATGAAAATCGTGCATATATTGATTAAATTGGATCTGCGCATGCGCCAACGCCTAATTGCGCAATCAAAAACCACGGAAAGAAAGCACAAACTTGTGGGTTATAAGAATCTGATACTGAAATTTTGTGCGGAACATTCTTTTTGAATATGGGGATGGCAGTTTGAGTACTGTCTTGCAAACAAACTGCATGACATAATTCTGATTGGCATGCGCACTCGATTTGTTGACATTTTATTAAGATTTTAGCGATTAAAGAAAAAATGGTCCCTCTATAATTGCTAAGTAAAATTTCATAATGATATTGCAACAACTGACGATATAAAACTCGACTTTTGTATGCGATGTAATTTCAAAATTTTTACATGTTGCGTTTCTTTTTTGAGTGAGTATATGTGTACGCTACCATTCGGTGTACAAAATGTACGCTAGAGGAGTTTTTCTAGCACTGTATTTCGTATGGTCCCGTGTGTATCCTGCCCAGGTGCAGCGTACACATATCGTGTTTATGTGATCGTTTGATAATTTATGACTGTACATTTTTACCGATCATTACATGTATACATATGTTTTTTCTTTATTAAATGATGATCGTTTTTGATTTCTAGATGCTACATATTTTTATATTATATGATGCTCTTTTACATTTTAAGATGCTAATTTAATACTCTAATTAATAATTTTATATGATACGATTTTTCATTATAGGATGCTACTTTTGTACTACATGTAATAGTTTATGATGCTACTTTTTCATTAAAGAGTTTTACTTCTTTACTACATATACATGTTTTTATGATGTTACTTTTCCATTATAGAATTATTCTTCTTTACAACATATATGAAATAGACATTGATATATGATGTTACTTTTCATTAAAGAATTGTTCTCATTTACTACATATACATGTACATTAGTAGATGGTGCTACTTTTTCATGACAGAATTTTCATTCTTTACTACATAAACATTTGTATAATTATGATGTTACTATTCATGACCCCGCGACGACATTAAGTTTTACTCATGTATGTCCGTCTGTAACGTACGTCCGAATTTCTGTCAAGCTTTTCTTAACAACCTTAAAATAAACGAGAATGATTTGAAACTTGGTAGGATGGTCGTATGACAAACTGTACGCCCTTAGCAACTTTCAGTCCTGTCAGACTTCTATTGGGTCGAGATGAAAATTTACATGAAATATTTTGTTAAGCTTTTCTCAGAAACAGTACATAAGAATGATTTAAAACTTGGTAGGGTGGTTTAGAATGCCAATCCCTATGTCCTAAGCAACTTTCAGAAATGTCTGAAAGAAGCAGAGGTACCCATGGGGTATCTGAATGTCAAAAGTCCGAAAGGGCAGAGACAAACCAGTAAACACCAACAAGAACGGGACAAAAGCAGACAACATGTAAAACATGGAAACACAAAATACTGAATATCAATCAACAACGCGAACTCCAGTCGAAACAAGAGTGCACTCAGGTGCTCCGGAAGAGTAAGCAGTTCCTGCTTGCTATAGCACACCCGTCGCGTTGCCAATAGTCCATTCAGCATGTCAAATCCGGTAAAGGAAGACAAAACAAAACCCTATGACAGACCAACATCTGCACTCATCTGAGAGATCGAAATCCCATATTTGTCTACAAGTGCATTATGTCTTCCGTAAAATTTCTTGAGTGAAGACATCAACCGAGGAGTAACATAACCCTGTGAGAGCAGTTTTTGCGTCAGACGTGTCGCTCTGCTAAGGAATCTGATGTAAGTCCCGCATGCTCTGGAGTAACAAATCAATTGAGATACGTAAACTCCATAAGCTGGAGCGGACGGAATGTTTCTACACAAGAAGGGAAAGTTGACGATTGGAAAGTTGAAGTCATCACGTTTGTCACAGAGCCTTATTGAAAGTCTTCCTTGAGAGTCAATTTCGAGATGTAGATCTAAATATGAAACAGACTTCCTAGAATCCGTTGTGTCCTTTATCTCAAGCTCCTGGGGATATAAGAGATGGAGAAAGTCACCAAATCGAGAATTCTTTAGTGAAAGGACATCATCAATATAACGGAACGTGACTTTTACCCTTTCTTCCTGTTTAGGGTCAGTGGGGGCATTCGTATCCTATGGACATATTCATTTTTTATTTATTATAGAATTCTGATTCTTTACTACATATACATTTGTATATGATGCTACTTTTTCATAATAGAGTTCTACTCTTTATTTTATGGTCCCGTTTAGGACCCGCGTGGCGAATAGGCCCTCAGCAGAGCATAACTTGTCGGAAGAGGGACAAAGGGTCTTAAGATTTTGACATTGGTTTAATGCTCATCCCAAAAAGCGACGTGTGTGCCCTAGATGGCATAAAAAGGTGGATTTTGCTTTGGATGTTGTCAGGTCTATAATATGAGTGTCTGACCAGTGACCATAGTGAGCAACGTGGATGGAGAGTGCCACGTACATGTAAAAGATCCCTTTGTGGAACCTGAGTAGTGCACAAGGCACGTTCTTAGTGGCATCCTGTAATGAAAACTAAGCACCATCTTATGAAAAGGAGGCATCATATAATGATGCGCACCATCAACATTAAAGCATCTATGGCGTTTCAAAATGGCAATTTTAAACTAGTACTTATGAAAATCAATGAATCTGATTTCAAAGGCGAAAGCTACATGGTAAACAAATTTAACAAATTCATGTAAAATAGAGATACATTATATCTGCAACATTAGTTAATAATTTTTGAGTGCTTCAGATATCTTGTCAAAAACCAAATCTGTTAGTTCATATATCACTGTGTAAACGAATTATTGTCAGACAGGTGTATCGATATCCATAAACATATAAAGTTATACCTGGTTCTACTTTAATTGTGTCGTTGGCATCAAGTTTAATTGCAACCATTCCAGTTCCGCTATAAAATAGTGCCCCATCGGTTCTTGCGACATAAACCCTTACAATAACCGTTGAATTTGTATAGATATTGAAATAAGCATCATTGGTATTGGACATAGCTGAGAAAGAAATAAGATATAGTCCTGGGACCTCACATTTAAAGACTCCCGATGATGTAAGTGCAGATGTGTTAAGTATTCCGTGTGAGGAGATAACGTCTTGAAACTTTGTTGGTGTATTTCCCGAAAGAGTCTCTGAATTTGTACAAGCCGTAACTGCAACTTAAAATAGAAAAGATCATTACAATTAACGCATGTCCTCATACATTTTAAGATGTTGATCCGATCTGATTAAAATAAATTTCGCATGCATGTTTAAGATCGAGATCCTAGTAAATTGGTCAAGTTTCATTTCAATGTTGAAAATAAAACACAATCAGACATATTCAATGGAACATATAAAGTAGCTTGAAAATAGTTAAGAGTGCTGCAAAGAAGATGCAGATGTCTTTTAGTTTTCACTTTGTCCGCTAATGGTCCGTCCATCGTTTGTTGTGAAATCTATTATTATAGGATAATTAATTGGGTCTAGTGAATAACAAAAATATGATCAAGAGTCGGCGAAGCATCAGAATGGGTCACGTGAGTCTGAGACGCTCATCTGATCTATTAGGCTTATGTTGGGAAACAACACATTAATGGATTGGGAGTGGCCTTAACATTAAACACAATCTTGAAAATAACATTTTCAAACAGTTAAAATTATAGAAAACAGTTAAAAAGAGCAAATTCTTAAACGGTTTATCTGACAAATTTGACCCTGGAATCATTTTAGTAGATCTCAATGAGCTCAACAATTTATTTTACAATGTTAACTTTTCCTCTAGCACCTACGGTTTTCAAGATGAGTCCGAAAACTACATGTACAAAAAGAGTCAATTTCGATGATTAATTGGAAAAGTCGAAATAAGGAGTTGACACACACTTTTGACTAAATGAAGAGTTTTGTAGAGCTTTTTAGTCTGAAGAAGGAATATTGCTATGGATTTTCTCTTCAGAGAAAAACAATTTTGAATGTCAATTAAAATTGATATAAAGATACAGTTTAATCGAGGCACAAGTAACACTTTTACAGTCGATCTTACAAGTTTGACCCCTAAAATCATATTGAAGATGTCAATGAGCTTCACATTTTATAAGTAACGTTGGTCATATGCATGTTGTTTGGTCGGCATCAAAAGATTTCAGAAAGTTGGTAGAAGACATCCTAGTGATTAAGTATACCAAGTTTTAAATCAATCGTTCAGTGGTTGGCGAGAAGTTCTTTGTTGAAGTTAATAGATAGACAACGGACGCCTAGTGATGACAGTAGCTTATATGACCCTTCAGGTCATGTGGGCTTATACATGTAATAACGCAGCCTTCTTCTGTACATTTGTATGGTACATTTTAGTTGATACATTGTATGTCTTAATTTATTTTAAAAGCTAAAAACTGGATTATTACATGAAACATGGCAGTTGCTTATACATGTAATACAGTACCTGGTTTCATTTCCGCATTGATGGTATCATTTAAAAGTTGAAGATCGGTTTCATCTATAAAAAAATTAATAACACGAATAATACTTGTTCTAAAAAAAAATACTTTATATCGAAACACTCTGAATCAATGCGTTTCTTTCCCGTACGCAAAAAAAAATCATTAAAAGTAGATACTTACATTTTAACGTTTACATAATGTAATCGTCTTAAGAATAAAGGTAATAACAAAACAACCGAACATGAATGATCAATCTCATAGTCCAGAGAAAGTGACAAAAACGAATCAGTCATACCGGAAAATTGGTGGATCGCAATGGTCCTGACTTGGTACAGGCACTTCAAACAAAATGGTGGGTTGAACCAGATTTTATGGCGCCAAACCTCCCTCTTCCATTGCGATCTTAGGATCCGGTAATGACCATAGAACACAACATAGTTGTGAGACACAATAGGGATATTAACTTTATGTATCAAAATAAAATTTTCCTAAGAAAACTGAAACAGAAAGGAGCTCCGTTGACCCTGAATCGCCAAGACACCTGGTCTTTAGTGAAATTTTTATTCTATTGATGTAACAATCTTTTATAGCACTATTGATACCAGAGGTTTGAATATTGATTCAAAATCTTTTCTCCATCTACAATATATTTGTCATTATATAAAGCAAAAATATTTTTAAACGGTATCCTTGACCTCAAAATCTCGAAGCCGTCATCTGGCGATTCGACTCAATTGATACTTTTGTAGAGATGTTTAGTTTCAAGAGCCTTAAAACAACCAAATTGGTTAAATATCTTGTATGTGTTTAAGATATATAAGGCTTTTAAAGATGATTTTCCCCCTTTGTTTTATTTTTAGCTACGGCGACCATGTTTTTTGTCGAATCGACAATCAATGCAAGGATTTTGTAAAGGACACCCTTAGTAACATACATACCAAGTTTGGTTGCACTTGGTTGAGAGGTTTATTAGGAAGTATTTTTCAAATTGAACGGACGGACGACGAATGCCGAGCGATGGCAATAGCTCATGTGGTCCTCCTTGGCCAGGTGAGCTAAAATAGCAATAACTAACCACAACCAAATAAAGTAATCACATCAAAATTTAAGCAGGCTTTACGCAGCATACAGAATTATCTTGATGCTTGTAAATGGAGCAGTCAAAACTTATCCCTAGGTGCTCAAGGGATGATTGATGTATGAGACTGCAGGCCAAAACATCTCCTGAGCACTCAGCACAATAGTTTTATTTGATGTCTGTTCATGGAGCAGTCAAAACTATTTTGCGCACACTCTATTAGCAAATAATACATGATAAGCTAATAGGCCCGTAGCAGAAGCTTACCGTAAAAGGCGACTTTGAGTCTTGGAAATTTGGCATTTGGTTAGTGCTCAGCTAACAGAGCGACCAAGTGTATACCTCGGTGTTCGAATAGAGTGGCCCACGTTCTACAGTATTTCAGGTCTATTATACATATAGTACGGAAACCCTGACCGTAGGTCACAATGAACCAACGTGTGTTGAAAGTGACAGGCTCCATGCACGTAACAGACCCCTTTATGGATTGCTAAAGCCCCCATCACACTGACCACGATCTTACTACGCTCTCCACGACCTTCACGATCTTAAGGATTGTAGTAGAGTCGCGACAATTGTGTTAAAACGTAGTCAGTGTGACTACAAGTACGACAGGGCTACGACCACAGTACGATAGTTCGAGTGGAATTTATTTTCAATTGTCAAATCAAGTACGATGCTACTACGACCACCACGAGTGTGGTACGTTGCTTCAGCGACTTTGCTACGACCATACTACGATTATACCACGACCAACTACGACCTTTTTACGCATCTTCTACGATCACTATGATCGTGTTACGCTTTCACTACGCTTGTACTACGCTCGGTACGATTCCTCTACGCTAACAAAGACTCCTTAACGATAAGTCGAACTTAAATTTCAAAACTTGGTAAGGGGTGCAGGTGCCAGGCTAGTCATGAAATGTTAAATGATGTGTTTCCTTTAACATGTTAAGCAAAATGAATTAAGGTGAATTCTAAACGTGATTTACCTCCTGTAAATTCATTTTATCTTACCGTAAAATATCTGTCATGTTGCATTTGAAATTGATATCCTCTCTCATTTTCCTTTTTATATTGAATAATAAAATAATCATGAGTTTACAGAGCGGAAGGCTTTATTAAGCCATATTTTTTGTATTGCATATTTATTTTTAAAAAAGGCGTTAAGATGTTTTTTTAAGAACACGAATGAGCCACATACACATTAGCTGTCTAAAATTTCATATGCTGCGCACCCACTCAAAATTTAACCAATTTTCACCAATACATTAACTAAAGAATTTATATATTTTCATATTCAATTTTAAAAATTCTATAAATTTGCAAAATGCATTTAATTTGTTAGACATGCGCGATTTTAAAAATAAACAGTATGATATGAAAGGCGCTCCATTTTCAAATCGATGAATGCTTTGCCTGGTTGATCGACAGAATGACAGATTGGGCAACAGGCCGTCGGAATCATTTCACCAAACTCAATCACTATGGAATATTTTATGAAAAAATGATGGTATGAAATTGGAACACGAGATCGCTACTAAGGGAGCAACCATTTGATTTTATGGGGGGATATGGATATTTTCATCGTCCTGCCTTTTTATTTTCGGAAAAGGCTGAGCTTAGATTATTTTGCGCGCGATAGCGCGCCAATCTTATTTTAATTCTTAAGCTTTTATAAAATTTTCAGCCAAAACTACCAGCCTGCCTTTTTTTTAAATTCAAAGCACTGCCCTGCCTTTGTATTTCTGGATTTATGCCATCCTGCATTTTTATTTCAAATTTCACCATAGCCCCCCCTAGAAATCAAATGGTCGGTCCCTATTTACTAGTATTCTACATGTACGCACGGGCGTTTGGGTCTTGGATTTTTTTTATTGTGTGCATATAATAAATTCTGACCCTGGAAATAATAAAATTTATATATACATGTATAATGAGGGTCATAATTTTTTTATACAAACAATTAATAAAATACTGAATTCAATTTACTAGACCCAAACGCCCGTGCATGTATGCCCTTAATTTACATCAAAATCAAGACTCATTGAATGTGGGTTTTGCAAATATATAAATATTTTTTGGCTTTATTCAAACTGGTTTTTTTCCTGAAATCTAGGAAGGCAAATGCTGCTGCAAATGGGCATAAGACTAGGCTAATTGATACTTTTTTGCATTTGATTTTGTCAGTGCGAGAGACAATTAATTGTTACATGTATGTAAAACGTAGAAAGATCTTGGTAGGGTCGTACTAAGAACACCAAGGAGGTGGTAGCATCGTAGTGTTGTCGTGGTATGATCTTATAGGTCGCAGTATCATCGTGGTACGATCGTATAGGTCGTACTACAATCGTGGTATGATCGTGACGAGAGCGCAGCGCTAGCGTAGTGGGATCGGCTGTCAATTAAGGTACGTCCTTACCACGATTGTCCTACGACATAACTACGACTGAAGCCGACTGCACTACGATCCTCTTACGATCTCAGTACGCTGTAATACCCCCTTCACATATACGATATTCTCTCACGAGTTGTTACAATTTTCAAAATTTATAGTTTTACGAGTTCATGCGAGATTTTCTTCCAACCTTTTACGATCTATTTCCGAGTTGTCACGATTTCGTCAGTTGTGCGGAAATTTTTCGCACTCCCGTCCAGACACGATATAAATTTTATTTTCGGACTGTTTACGAGCATGTTACGGTGCCTTTACGACGTCTTTACGAGTGAATTGCGATATTGGAAATCATATCGTAACTAACTCGCAAACCACTCGTAAAAGAATTCCATTGCGAGGTCTTCCCGAGTTAGTTACGAGTAAAGGCGAGTCATTTACGATCTCTACGAGTTCTTTCCGAGTTATTTGCGATGAGTTTACGAGTAAAATTATGACATTGTTGTTTTTTCAACTCGTAAAAGTCTTACGAGGATTTTAGACATGTCAAAAATCCTCGTAAAACTTTCACGAGTTCTTACGATTTCACACGAGCTAGAAAGACCTGGCCCCGTATTCATGAAACTGTTGTAAGGCTACGACTGTTGTAAGGTAAAAGTTACAACATCGTAAGTTGTAACTTGTATTCACAAAAGAAAGTTACGATACGAGCTGTTGTAAAAATTATAACAAAACTACGACAGGGTCATTGGTGTTGTAACTCAACATTTTTATCGTAAATATGGCTGTCGCACTTCTTTCGAGGGCAAATCGAAGACATCTTCGACGAGAGAGAGTGTTTTTGGACAGAAATAATCCATTGGAAAGATCAGACGAGTTTCTGTTGAGGACGTATCGATTCCCGAGGCACAAAATTTTGGAAATATGTGACGAACTGAGACCAGACTTAGCAAAGCAAACGCTTAGATCTAACAGCATTCCGGTAGAGCTACAAGTTTTATCAGCTTTGAGATTTTTTGCCAGCGGTAGCTTTCAAAATGTAATTGGAGATGTTTTCGGGATGAACCAGCCAACCGTCAGTAGATGCATTACAGACGTGACCGAAGCACTCGTTGGAAGAATAAACAACTACATCAGATTCCTAACTGCAACTGAACGAATAGGGATTAAAACGGACTTTTACAATATTGCAGCATTCCCTAACATTGTTAGTGTAATAGATGGCACACTTATTCCAATTAAAGCTCCCAATGAGTACGAGTACCAATTCGTAAACAGAAAAAACTTCCACTCAATAAATGTACAATGTGTATGTGATGCAAGGTTTAGAATTGTTGACGCTGTTATAAAATGGCCAGGATCAACCCATGATTCCTTTATCTGGAACACTTCGGACCTTTGCAGACTATTTGAGGAGGGTGAAATTACGAATGGATGGCTTATAGGTATTTTTTCTAGTTTTTGTAATAAATACATCTACTAAAGACATAAACGGTTAAGGTTCCAGATCAGCATATTTAAGTTTTAGTGTTCTATTGTTCTATGCTCTTCGTTTAATGATTGACATTGTAATAAACATTGTAGAGTATTGCAGGTAGAATGACTCTGATGAGATTTCAATAGACAACAGTCAAGTCAAGCATTGTTTGAATCTATTTGTTGGAAAACTAAATACTTACCAATTAATATATAAACTGCTAGCTGGAGAGGGATTTACATAAGCATTAAGCTTGTTTCTCAATCCAGGATAAATAAATATGTTTAAACTAATATATAAACTGAAATACTAGTAATAATCAATCGTAATTCTTGATGCATTCTACAATTTTTAATTTAAGGTGACAGTGGTTATGCTCTCAAACCATGGATGTTAGTCCCGTTCCAGAACCCTTCAACACCAGCAGAGGAAGAATATAATAGAAGGCACTGTAGAACACGCGTGACAATTGAGCAATTATTTGGCATTGTTAAATCAAGATTTAGATGCCTGCACAAATTCGGGGGACATTTTTGCTATGTGCCAGCTAAATGTTGTCAAATAATTGCAGCCGTTTTTATTTTGCACAACATCTGCATTGACAACAACATACCATTTTTAGAAAACGAGGAAGATGACGAGGATTGTCAACTTAACCCTCCATTAAACAATGGCGCTGACAACACAACTGGACAACAAATTAGAAGAAATCTATCATTACATTTTTTGTAAAAAAAAGTATAAATACATAAAAAATAATATTGGTGTTTTAATCCAGTCGGAGTCAAGTTCATTTGGAGTAAATTCATAAATGATCCTGATTGACCTTGAGAATTGAATGGCGAATAGAGGTCGCAGTTTCCTTGTGGTACGCCTTGTTGTCTGTCTTCTTCCATTTTCATTCTTTTCCTTTCCATTTCCAATCTCGTCTTTTCAACCTCGAGCCTTTCTTCTTCAGTTTTCATTCTTCTTTCTTCTATCTTGAGCCTCTCCTTTTCAATCTCCAACCTTTCTCTTTCTATTTTGATTATTATGTTGTCATCTGACTCGCGACTTGGTAACGGTCTTTTGAGACTTTGTCCAGATGGCTTAGCAATTACTAAAATTAAAAAGATATATAATTACGGGCAAGAGAAACGTTGCACATTTGAATACTCGATAGTTTTTTAACATTACAATAAATATTAATTTTAAATAATGCATTACTATAATAAAGAAAGAATGTGTCCAGTGGACACAGATGCCCCCGCTGGCACCAAACAGGAAGTAGATGTCCGACAGGTCTTGAAGTTGCTTAGGAATTACTATTTTTCATACTGAACCATCCTATTATGTTTCAAATAATTCTCATGTACGGTCTCTGAAAAAAGCTTGACGGAAATGGTTATAGTCATGTTCATATATTTTCATATTGGCCTAAACTCCATCAGGAAGTACATGTAGATGTGACAGGTCTGAAAATCACTTAGGACGTACAGTTTGTCATATTAAACCATCCTACCGTGTTTCAAATCATTGTTGCTATATATTAATATGGACTTTTTTCAATATCGATTTCTTCTTGATAAAGCAACTCTGTCTGATGGTTAAAATATTATACACTGTGCAATGATACATAAATCAAAGTACGCTAAGCCCTGTTTAAATTTGTAACCGTTAGAAAGATATGACGACTTATATTTATTTTAAGACATACCTTTCCTTTGCTCTATCTGTGAGCTTGAAGTTTTAAAAGGCGTCCTGACTTCTTCATATTCCACTTCAGAGTCTGAAATACAAATGACAACAAAGTTCCAGACAATTAATTTTGCTACGCCTGACGCGCGTTTCGTCTATTTAAGACTCATCAGAGGCGCTCTACCAAAAAAAGTGAAAATGCCAAACACTGTATGAAGTATCATCACATAATGACAAAGTATCATCACATAATGAAGAAGTATCATCATATAATGACAAAGTATCATCACATAATGAAGAAGTACCATCACATAATGACAAAGTATCATCACATAATGACGAAGTATCATCACATAATGACAAAGTATCACCACATAATGAAGAAGTATCATCACATAATGACAAAGTACCATCACATAATGACAAAGTACCATCACATAATGACAAAGTACCATCAAATAATGACAAAGTATCATCACATAATGAAGAAGTATCATCACATAATGAAACACATCATCATAAGGCAGCTATGGCGTTCTATACAAATATTCAGATCGACGGCGTTCTATGCTATAATTCAGATCAAGAACGCTTCTATTCAGATCAAATTGTAGAAGTAAAGACATAAATGTTTCATTCTTTTTTTAAAGGTTATCTTGAATAAAAATGTTACTTTTACGTTACGCTTATATTGTTATTTTTTTTTACTTGATCAAATAAAGAAAATTCTATGTTCAATTACTGCAAAGACAAATCGCTGTTTAGTCACTGTAAACAACCAACGTAACCATTTCAAATTCCCGCTAAACATTTTCTTTTTACAAACAATGTTTATGCACGTAAATAAAACCCCGATAGACAGTTTTGTTCGCCGCTGTTCGCGAAAAGCTCAAATTGGTGCAAAATATTTAAGAAATTACAATTTATTTGTTAGCCAACTTTAACGGATTCTTCCCCGTGTTCTAGATAAAAAGGGAAGTATGCAAAATCCTAAGAATGTTTTTTATAGAAATCAACAAAGTGTGTGTGTATGTGTGTTTAACGCCCTTTGTCGACGCAACTGTCCAGAGATTCTGTGCTATGTATAGGGTCAGTTTTATTGGAAGAGGAAACCGGAGTACTCGGAGAAAACTACCAACCTCGGGCAGTTAATTGACAAGCCTAATCACATATTCAGTCGGGGAAGTCACTTTTTTCTAAATTACAAACGGGACTCGAACACCAGCTGATAGGTGACCGGCAATAAAAGATTAAATTATTTAATGTTCAGATCTTCATCGATCATTTTTAAAATAAAATATTGCTACATACCATGTCATACACATTATGTAATGTAAGTAAACTGCTAATAAAGGTTTCATGATACTAGTATTAGCCATTTTTTTATAATATAAAACGGTTAAAACAGAGAGATGTCTTGTATGACGTACTTTCTGTTTAATTAAATAAGATACTTTTCTAATGAAACATCCTTTCATCGGCATCTGTCAAATGTGCAATATAAGTATTTGTATCTTTTAAAATATACTAGTTTTCTTTAGATTTATTAAGAATGACACAATGCCAGCTTTCATTAGATTTAGCGAGAATGACACCATGCCAGTTTTCATAAGATTTTTACTAAAATAGCGCATTGAACAATATGTTTACTTACAAAATATTGAAAAAAGGATTTTAAAAAGTTTTTTTTTATTTTGATTAGATGTTTCCTACAAAGAAAATAATAAAAAAAATCACATGCCATCCACGGGCGACTGGTTGTTGGGCATATATGTACCTGCCAGGCATCAAATCCTTTTCACTCTTGTTTTATCTTTATTCTACCCAGGTAAATGTTGCATTCGTGGCGCTCTTATAGTTAGTGTAAACAGTATTTATTCGCAAATTATATAACGTTAATACAGACAGATGATATAGGTTGGGATTAGCACTTTACAAGTTCCTCTCGTATAGTTAGAATATTTCGAAAAACATTTCCGTGTTTTAATTCAAAGTTTTGTGCTTAACGTGTTATACGCATAAAACCAATACAACTTTTTCCAGTTTCTTGCATGTGTTAGAGAGCGAATGTTAATTTTGTTTTATTGTTACCTTTCTTCCGTCAAGTTTGTTCTGTCGGTGTCTTCCTTTTTTTTCTTTAAGTGACTTCTTCAAAAAATTTACTTTTAACAGCTTCAAGTGTGAGTTTACGAGAACTATATTTAAGAGATATGTTTATTGATACCCATCACTCCTTTTTCCAGTGGCAGTCAAAACTCTCCTACCCGATTGGCCTTGTGTCCCCATTTCCTCCACTTCATTATCATTTCATGTTCATTGTATCACCACTTTCATGTTCATCTCCCGGATATAGCCGAAATCGTGCTGCTTGGGAGAAAACCTGTCCAATAACTAACTTACTAACTAATAATTGACAATTGATAGTCGTGCTTGTCATTCGTCCGAAGTGATGAAGTAAATTTCTATTTTAAAGAAGCAGAGATACAAATGGGATACCCGAATGTCAGAAGTACATAATCACCAACAAGAACACGGGACTAAAACAGACAACATGTAAAACATGGAATCACAAAAAGCAATGAATATCAATCAACAACGCGAACTCAAGTCGTAAAGAGAGTGAACTCGGGTGCTACGGAAGAGTAAACAGTTCCTGCTTGTTATAACACACCCGTCGCGTTGCCAACAGTCAATTCAGTGTGTCAAATCCGGTAAAAGGAAGGACAAAGCAAAACCCTATGACAAACCAATATATGTACCCATCTGAGAGATAAAATACCTTATTTGTCTATAAGCGCATCATGTCTTCCGTAAAATTTATTGACTGAAGGCAGCAACTGAGGAGCAACATAACCCTGTGTGAGCAATTTTTGTGAAAGAAATCGATGGTAGTCGCTCGCGCACGCTCTGGAATATAGAGATACGTAAACTCCATAAGCTGGTGGAGTTTACGGAATGTTGAAAAATAGAAAAAAAAATGAGATAAATAAAAAAAGTCACTCCAAACTATAACTAGACGGAGCCTTCCCCGGAAGGCATATGTCGCCTGCGTATCAATGTTTGTTCGCCAAACAGGAAGTAATAAATTTTCGGGCATAAAATCCCTTTCCACCTTATAGTACTATGCCATGAAGCTACATACCAAATATCAAGAGGCTGTGGCATGTAGTTGCCTGAAAAACTGCGACGAAAATTTAGCATCTATGTCCATTAAATATAAAACATTAAGTATTCGTCAAACAGGAAGTGGTTATTTTTTCGGCATAAAATCGCTTTACACCTTATAGTACTATGTGATGAAGCTACATACCAAATATCAAGAGGCTGTGGCATGTAGTTGCCTGGAAAACTGCGACGAAAATTTGGCATCTATGTCCATTTAATATAAAAAGTTAAGTATTCGTCAAACAGGAAGTAGTTATTTTTCCGGCATAAAATCGCTTTACACCTTATAGTACTATGTGATGAAGCTACATACCAAATATCAGGAGGCTGTGGCATGTAGTTGCCTGGAAAACTGCGACGAAAATTTTGCATCTATGTCCATTAAATATAAAACGTTAAGTATTTGTCAAACAGGAAGTAATTATTTTTCCGGCATAAAATCGCTTAAAACCTTATAGTACTATGTGATGAAGCTACATACCAAATAGTAAGAGGATGTGGCATGTAGTTGCCTGGAAAACTGGGACAGAAAATTTGGCATCTATGTCCATTAAATATAAAACGTTAAGTATTCGTCAAACAGGAAGTAGTTATTTTTCCAGCATAAAATCGCTTTACACCTTATAGTACTATGTGATGAAGCTACATACCAAATATCAAGATGCTGTGACATGTAGTTGCCTGGAAAACTGTGACAGAAATTTTTGTGACGCCGCAGGACGCAGGACACAGGACGCAGGACGCAGGACGACGACGCAAGACGACGGATAGTGCCAAAGTAACCCCTATATGTCGCTTCTGCAACACGTTGCAGGCGACATAAAAAGTGAACCCATATCTTCAGTTCAATGTATTGTTGTCGCAACTAACTCTTGTTTCTCTTCGGATCGTAATTAGATTAATTAATGTTGATCAAGCACCTGCCTAATTTTTGTTAACTGTTACGTAAATCTATTGTTTAAATTAAATGCGACATTAGTAACTACGACAATTTTACAACAGCGCTACGACAACGTTTGTGAATACAAACTACGACACATCGCATACATGTTGTAAATCTACGACAAAGTTTTACGATACGATATGTCGTATCGTAAGTTTCATGAATACGGGGCCAGTTTACGAGTAACAAAGAGTGATTTACGAGTCTTTGCGATCGAATACGAGTTGAAAACTCGTAAGAACTCGTAAGGAAATCTCGTAAATGTGAAGGGAGTATTAGTACGCTCTATTTTCACCACGACTGCACTACGAATGTTTTGAACATGTTCAAAATTTACGTAGTGCAGTCGTAGTCACCCACGACCTAGTACGATCACAACACGATCTCCACGACCCCAGGACGACAACACTACGATGTTCCACGATTTAGGAAAAAAACTAGATCGTAGTAAGGTCGTGGTCAAGTGTGACGGGGGCTTAAGTAGCACATCACGCGAAATTTTTCTCCCCTACCCACCTTCCACCTTTTCCTGTAGTCTACAAAATTGTTATTTTGTTTCCCACCCACACCCATACTTCTCATATCCATTTTATGTTCATTTTATAAACCTTTTCATATTCATTGCCTTTGAATAACCTATACAGTGGTGCAAGGTCGTAAAACACCAACTCACTCACACCCATTCAATAAAAGAATTCATAACGTTAATACTGGAAGCTTTGTTTTTTGTAGTGCTTTAGAAACTTACGTGTACTAATATCAAATTTCAACTTCCGAATGTCATCGTTCCTCGACGAATTCATATGATCTAATTCAGACTTTAGCTGTTTAAAATTGTCATCAATCAATTTTAATTCAGTTGTCAATTTCAAGAGTTTGCTGTTCGAAATGTTTGTATTAGTATACAGTTCTGATCGTATGTTTTCTGTACGATTAAACAACGCGAGAAAATCTTGAGACCTTGCAACTTGTGTCAGTGCTAAGCCGTCAAGTCGATTTTGTGTATGTTTCACTTCACTAGAGAGACCTGAAACATTATATTTCAAGTTTTGTATTTCCACAAGCTCGTTCACTCCTTTTAAATTTGAAACCGTTGATAGCTCATGTTCCAGTTTGGTAATCTTAAAATTTGAAATATTGCAGATTGTTTCGATAGTATCTTGAATAGTTGTGACATTGTCCTGAACGATTTTTAATTCCATGACTACAGTAAGAATTTCACTATTTTCTAAACTCAACGATTGATACTTTTGTTCCAACTTTTGGAAGGCGTCTTGTAGATTTTGGAATTCCGTTGCTGAAACTGTTTGGATTTCGGACGCTGACTGGGTTCCAGTTTTTGAGTCGACTATGTTAACTTTTTCTTCAATCTGCTGAATCTTTTGTTGGATTTGAATCAGATATTGCGTCCTGGATTCCTTTTCCTCCCGTATCATATCGAGTAGGGTAAGATAATGCTGATCGGTCAATACGGAACCCGGAGCCGGAGATTTAGTGGAAATATTTTCAAAGAGGAATGCATTAATTGAAAAGACCAACACTGACAGAAATAATCCATATACTAGTACGCCCATTTTGATAGCGTGCATATTTCAATGCGCTACTGTCAAAGTACGTGTAGATAACTTATTTATCTATATATACATGTACATGATGTAATAATGATACTTTTTATCAATTTTGTGAATACATATTGTACATATAATATTTATTAAATTGTATGTAATCAGTTGGTTTAATTTAAGTTTGTATACGGGTAACAATTGCATCTGCCAATGCTCTTGTCCTCATACAGGGACGGACCCAACGTGTTAGTTAGTTACCCCCAAGCAGCACGATTTCGGCTGTATGCGGGGAATGGACATGAAAGGGGTGACACAATCAACATTATATGATGATGAAGTGGAGGAAATGGGGACGAAAGGCCGCTTTGACTGCCACTGAAAAATAAGTGATGGGTAGGGGACGGCAATTTGGCCTCCTGCATGGGGATCCTATTGGTCTTACAGAGACCCACAGCAGGCTTCTTTTTGTGCGAGGAACGTAACATTTTTACCAACACGATGCACCACTATGGTTTGCCATCAGGTTTCCCGCATTATAGCCTGGTATTCACTATGATAGGACTGCTCAAGTCAACCGCCTGGGCCACATATCCCAGTTGCTTTGTGGGCAAAGCGGCATTACAAATGTCAGGATCCTGGCTGCTGCGCATTTCAGTGATATTTTACCGACAAGTTTAGCGCTGTTGCGGGCCTATTCGCCTCCCCGGTTCCGCACAGGATACCTGAAATTGATGGTATACATGTAATGTTGATGTGGGCCTGTTCGCCAACCGGAAAACTTCCGAAGGAATGAGATTGAACTCAGGTGATCGCTCCGAATGTGAACTGCCCCAATCACTTGCAGCGCAATCTGCTGTGTTCCCAAATATGAATCTAGTAAAACCATGTCAAAGTCGGTTAAAGACGAAAGGTGGAAACAGAACTTAATGAATATTAACTGTTGTTATTGTTTCTGTTTCATGTCCAGTGATGCCATTTACGTCAGGTAAAAAAAAAATTTTAAAAAGATGTTTAAAAGGGGGCAACAAAGTTAACGAATAATGAGGAAGGTAACGTTTGAATTGTCAAATAAAATACAAAAGGAGACAGATACATTCTGGAAAAATTAAATGTGTTTAAGTAGTTAGTTTATTCGAATGTCGCAGGCAAAATTACATACATTGTATTGACCGAAAACACCATAGTACAAAATAAATATGATTAAATTAAAAACATTGTACTATAGTGTTTTCGAAAAATAAAGGGCTCCCGAACTTTGCCTTTATCCTTGCGCTCCAAAACACATTTAAAGACTATATTCCATTGATATACAAACCTTAATACCCCAACCATGAAGTCATATACTTACTTTTATTGTATTTGGTATACTAAAGAGAAAGATCATCGATCAATCAATTTTATTGCAATACGTATAAAGTCAAAGTGGGGAAAATGAAATTCATCTGGCCATATACATATGTACATTTATGCACGTACTGTGCCATGGTGTTGGTTCTCTCTCGGATTCGCATCACAAATTGTTACCAGCAAAAATGCAACAAATTTTCAGACGATCAGCTACGTAGAAATAACAACTTAATTAAGATATGGCACTCCCTGTGGCTTCGAATGTTACATGCACTTGTGTTTGTTCACTACAGAACTGCTGTCTGTCAAGTATGAAAATGTTAACAGGTGTCTGTTTTTATTACATAGAATTGTAACTGTGG